>PNEQ01063632.1:31010-92001 GCA_003012365.1 Medauroidea extradentata | reverse complement strand
AACTGACCTACTTAAACAAAATAATTCACTGTGGACTTGCATCCCATGAGCTATGCAATAAAATATTTAAAAACCCACAACGTAATATTTTGAATTTAAAAAAAAATTAGCAAATGTACAGAAAAAAATTGCAAATTCAGAAATTTTTTTAAAATACAAAAACAGTGTTGTTTTATTACGTAGCCCGTAGTATGTTATTTCACAGTGAATTATTTCGTGCACGTAAGTTAATTGGTTTTCACTATTTGCGTGGCAGCAGAAAATGCAAATTTTGACTTTGACTCACCGTTATGAGAAAACTACGTCAGCTAAAATTGTTTCGTAAGTGGAAACTGCACACACAAGTGTCGTCTACAAAACGAACACTATTTCGTTTAAATATAAAATTATGACTTTATTGTACTTGAACACCCTTAAGTCACATCGTTGCCGGCTTGGCAGAGGTACCCAATAAGAGAGAAATTAAGTGAAACGAAAAGAGCTCCTGGAAGCTACACTTGAGAGTGTTTCATATGAGAGGTAGTTCAGGGCTTCAAGATAGTTTGACCACAACCTGGCTAACCTATGGTTATCTATAGAGCTTACCATGGAGTGCACCGTGACAACGGACCTCCGAAGGTTAAGACCAGTGTTCCACGTTTGGTAGTGCACTCATCTTGAGTGATTTCGGAAAACTTTGTACAACCAAAATCACAATTGATGAACCATGGTCCTTCTGAATGCGAGTTCAGTATTTTTACTATAGGCGGTTCGGAATAAAGTGAACACTCTAAAAAGCCCTGCTAAATTTCTATTTCCATCCAATTCGTATAGTTCCGTGTGTAACAGCTAACAGTTTGTGCGTGTAAGTTGAATAGTGCAGTTGGTAGGAATCTACACAGTTTGATAAAAAATGTTTATAACTTCTATAAAATACAAATATGATTTCGGTTGCCTTCGCCTTAGTATGGCGTGATTTCTCTGCCAACCCCACAAGTAGTAAGGCAACTGAGTTAAAGTGGAATTGCGTGCAGTAACGGCCAGTGATATTCTTCAAAGGTTAAATTTTTAGAGTTCACTTTATCCCGAACGAGCTATAATAACTCTATCGGTCAGATAGCACGAACACCGAGTGTTGTTCATCCTTTACAAATAATGTGCGGGGTATGCACCGCTTGGCAGATGTGAGGTCAACGGACGACTTGAAGTACACGCCCTCTGACGTCACACCACAGGGGGAGAGAACTGTGGAAAATAAAGCTTGTTTACAAACATGCTGATTTTTTAGTTGGTGATGGCAGAAATAAAAAATGTTGTGAATTCATAGACTTGCACGCTACTGTAAAAATATTACTTTCATTTTATGGTTAAGATACGAAAATTGCTAAAGATCAATGTTTACCTGTAAAAGCGGCAAATTTCGAACAAATTATCAATTTTCTTTACATTCGTCTAATCCTGGACGGGTGAAGCCAGACGCCTATATGAAGGTTATGTTCGGTTGCGGTATCCATGGAGGTAGGAATTGTATCCCACACCTGACTGAAGCTCCGCCTCATTTCAAGTCGTCCATCGCTGGCATGACCTCATTAATGAAGTACTGTAGCTGTTTTGAAAAGTAGCTCTACGGTTATCCTTCCATCGCCCAACCAGCTTTCTGTTCATTTGCAGCAGTTAAATGTTTGGTTTACGGGGCAGCACCCGGTCTAAGAGCAACCAATAGCTGCGATGACGAACAGAAAATGTTTTCGACTTAATATTGCAACAACAAACAACAATCTGAAGCGAAGATACTTCGGTCTGTGCTTATGGCCACGCCCTCTTGTTTCTACTGTTTTGTGATAATACATATATTTTTTTTTATTTTTAAACGGGAGTAGATATCAAAAATATGTTTGGCTGTTTTATTTAATTCTTTTTTTTTTTGTGTTAGCCATTTAAAAAAAACTCGAAAATTATACGGCTTCGATTAAGAAGTCAATTAACCATAATTTCGTTAGTTTCATAATTAGCTAAACCCATGGGTTTTACTGCATTGAAATATTCAGCCGAAATGGAGAAGATTATATTAAACAAAAATGCCAGGCAAATTTTTGATATCCGCACTCATTTTGGCATAAAAAATTAACATCACTAAAAAATTAGAAACGAGAGATCATAGCCTTAACATCTAGTTTCCTTAACACTGGTGAATGGTGACACGAGGTGTGAACAGTGCGACGCCAGAATGAAGGAGCGTGTGAAATTGGAGATCCACGAGTAAACCCGCCCACCAACGGCACAATCTCGCCGATAATCGAACATGGATCGACTTTGCGGTAAGCGAGTGTTCTAGTCGCTGCGCCAACCACAGCCCCAACAACATTTCGACCAAGCTGTGTATTTCGTATAACTGTGGGCGTAACAAACACACTTTTGAATGTACGCGGTACAAAAGTAACAAGGGGATGACATTTATTCTGCGCATGTTTACGCCTACAGTTTGGCATGTTTTTGGTTCAGCCAATGAGTAGCGTACTAAACTATACTATTGCTGTAGGTAGTTCTCAACTCCAACGCTAGACTGCTGTACCCTTTTCTGTCCTCGTGCATGAACTGAATATGTACGCTGCTGGTCCTGGCTTAACAAGTTATATACCTTGCCCTTGAACGTTGGCAATGCCATAGGCCTACCTGGCAAGCATAGGCCTAGTCAGGGGAGGGGGTTGGGGTTTCTGTGCTTCACCCAAATCAATACCACAAGAAATTTTAAAAAGTTGCTTTAAAAGATTAAAAACATTTTGGCCATTATAATGTTTATTGTTTTGTTACGAAAAACTGCTAAAACAACACTATTTTGAACCTTGAAATCCACTTTTCCCCCGTAGGGGGACCCCCGCACCCTCCGCCTCAAGGGGTGGCGGTGTTCGTTATGGTATTCTCAGGTTAAACCTCCGTCTTACCTAAATCCTGGCTACGCCACTGCTGACAAGCAGACAAAGCTGCTATTTTTATGGACCTTGCTATGCCACGGTACCACTCCTGTGCTAAACTGGCATTCTGCGAGGAATTCACTACAAAATTAGCAGCTTTGTTTTCATGCCAGGTATAGTGCTAATTATTATAGAAACGTGTTTTCACATTTTATTTCCCATGATACATCATAGTCATTTTCAGCAAGACGATCTCTTTTCTTCATAGGGACCTCTTGATTAAAAATACAATACAAGATTATCAAATCTACTGGTGACTAACAAATTTATACAAACATAGGGTGAGTACCCCTATTATTGTCATGAAGGGTGGGCGTTTTTAAAATGGTTTCTTCACAGGTCGGTTATCTGTTACACTTCAAACGGTGTGCGAAGAATTGATGTTTAGTTTAAGGTAGTTAGAGATTTATAGCAAAAAATTAACATATTTTAACCACATTTTCAATGTGAATATCTCCCCTAAGAACTGTGTGAGACTACAAGGCATATTAGATAAGCCTATCTCATTTTCTGTAAGGACTCTCTTCTTGAAGCTTGTCCCCATGTTTTGGAAATATCCTGTTTAGAGTTAACATATGATCTAATAAATTTAACATTTATCATTTATCGCAAACTGCATTTGCTAAAAAAATTTCACCTTATACTTGAATCTTCCTTATTTTTAGCTTCCTGCCTATAAGTATAAAACAATATTTTTTATAGCTTATAAATTTGTAACGAAGTTTACATATGTGCTCTAGTTTGTTGTTGTTTGAACTAAATATAAAATCAAATACATTATCGTTAACGTAATTGAATCTAACGCTATCTCGTATTTTGTTAAGTCCGCTTATCGTTATAGTCATTTTCATATAAATTAACAATTGTAACTAAAATTTAAACAAGTCTTTAAAGCGATACTGAAGGGTTCTGTTATGTGTAGGTTAAAATTGCGCGCCACATACTATTCCATACATGTATCTGGTTATAAAGCATCAAATGACTTGACGTCATAGAATTATACAAGCAAATTAGATATTGTTACAATTTAAATTTCGTAACAAAATACCATTACGTTTATTGTGTAAAATTGAATTGGTTAAAATAAACGATTGCATTTCATTATTACAACAAATACAACAAATTTTGTCAATATTAACTAAGAATGTGGCATGACGAGTATGTTGTTTCATGGAACATTTTGTTTCGCACTGGAAAATTAAAAACACACAAGCAATAATATTTAAATTCAAAACCTTGTCCATAATATTCTGTTAATTTTTCCATAGCTTGTAAGAAGCCCAGTAGAGAAGTTGTCCTTCAGATGCTGGAAGCGTTTCTAAGATAACGCCGATACTATTTTTCCTCCTACCTCGGGCAATTAGAATGCTTCAGGCAACATCACAATCCCATAACTCAAACGGGAGTCATTAATGTGACTCAGAATGAATACTGGCATTTACTTAAGCCGGTAACTTTGAAGCCACGACAGCGTGCACAGGCAGAAACACACATGTGACATAGTAATTGCACCGTGTGTATCCGCCAGCGATTCTCGAAAGTATTCGCTGGCTTCGTAATTTACAAGCTCAAGCTAATCCTTCCGGCAACATTAACTACGCGATGCAAATGGCGATATGTCTCTATCCTCTCCAGCCAATATAAATACAGCACGTAAGTGAAGCGTGGTTCAATTAAAACTCGCTTAATAGCGCGGGTTTCCTTGATGCAACCCCGCTGACTATGTTTTGCAGCTCCTCCTTGTCTAAGTTTCGCATGCATTTATTTTAACTAGCTTCCGCTGGTCGTGAGTTAAAAAAATATACAGTAATTATGTTTATCACAGAAGTTATGAATAATAAAAATAAATGTTCATGTAAGTTACACTGGCCTTAATATCGTGAGAGATTTTGGTCAGCGCTTAACATTTAGGTCTTCAGCGCTGATGGGGGTGACATGATGTGAGTGAGGAGCAGCGCCGGAATGAGAGGGCGGGAGAAACGGGAGATCGTCGGGAAAACCCGCCGACCAACGGCATCGTCCGGTACGATTCCCACATGCGAAGATCCTGGTACGGACCCCGCCGGTAATCGAGCCCGGATCGCCTTGGTGGGAGGCGAATGGTCTGACCATTCGTCCATCGTGGCCCCTTTAATATCGTGATAAACCACGTTACTGGCTTCACAAAATTGGGAACGCTCTATTCATTGAGTTCACTCGTTTACCAACATATAGCAGTCATGTGTAGTTTCGGTAATAAGTGACCATGTATCAAATATAAGGTCACAATTAAAATGTTTAGCATATGTCTGTTATATGACGTTCAGGATAAAGCGAGAACTAAAAAATTTAACCTTTGAAAAATACCACTAGCCGTTACTGCATATAATTCAACATGAACTCTAGTTGCCTTACTGCTTGTATGGTTGGCAGCGAAATTACGCAATGTAGTTCCATGTATTTTCCTGTTTAAATACAACTGTACTGATACAAAAGCAAAATAAATCGACATAATTGTGTTTTATATACTGTAAGTCATGAACTTTTGTAATCAAACTGTATAGATTCCTACAGACTGAATATTTTATCTAATACGCGCAAGCATCAAGTGACGTGTCCAGATATGTTAGACATTTTCCTGTCGTTAGCCGTTACGCGCGGAAAGATACGAATTGGCTGAAAATAGAACCTCAGCAGGGCTTTTGAGTGCTCAATGTATCGTGAACTGTCTAGATTGAAGTTTTAATGCTTAATATCACGAAGTATACAGTAGTAGGTTTATCGTATACATTAAAGATGAGTCAGGATGCAGTGTGTTAATTTTGCGTGGCGTTTCCTAAAAAAAAAAAAAAGTAAAAAAGTATTTTAATTCATCCGTTTAGTAAATTATAGTTAGTGTAATGCAATTTGCGGCTCCAAACAATAGATACTCTACTGAAAGAAAATATTTTCCAGATTGCTATTAATTAGCCACGTCGAAATTCGATTTAAGACAATAGCGTATAAGCATGATATTACTGATTACATGGAAATAATCGTATCTTAATCCCGAGACTATTTATATTTTATCTGTTTCCGCCTTCGTATGGTTAAACTTAATCATGAGAATACATACTGTACATGGTTCAAGTAAGAAACTTTATAACGTTGAAGATGTCGGTTTGTATGAGAAAACATTCAATAAACTACTCACTTTTAATTATTGTTATTTAACTGTTGTGTTTTGTGCAACATGTATCTAGAATCATACATTACAAAAGTGTTCACCGTTAATGAATAGTTGGAGTTCTTAAGTTAATGTTTACTTCTCCTGCCATTAAATATACATAGACCCTACTAAATTGAAGTAACTAACTCTCTATGCCTGCTGTACGTCTACGTAAATTGACTAAAGATACTAGAATCATATTTTAATTACTAGATGTAAATTGTTTGTCGAATAAAGAACATTGAAACAGTGTGTAAACATTCGCAACCGTTTTCATAACTATGATGAATAATTATAATTAAGACACTATTCAGTGGCAGGAAATAATATCATAGCAATGGTGTGGCCTGCTTGCAAAAATCACTAAATGATAAATAAAAAATGAACCATGCTACAATGTCAGTAAAAGATTGTCAATGAAGTCAACTTTTAAAGCCGGATTTTAGGGAGTTAATTTGTTGCAATTGCTAATGTAATTCTCTATGAGCTTGTGTGATAGAAATGTAACACCTAAACGTCTAGTAATGAAATAAAGCGATGTATTTCTATTCGAGAGATAATGTATAAAACATATTTAAATTTTGTTCCTTTACTCCTAGACTTCCTTGCATATTTTTAGAATTTTCACTGAGTTTATAACTTGGAACATAAAATACAGTGTTAATAACTTCGACAAAATTTTGATCGAATGAACGCAATAAATAGTACACATTAAAATGGACTATAAAATTTTTCAGGCTTACGTACATCACATAGAAATATGTATCCATGTTTAAATAGATTACTTTTTTTTATGGACTTTTCCCACGCCTCTAACACTGAGTCTGTCACTTTTGAGTTATAAATAAGGATACGTAAGCGTGCGAGTTGTGTTCGTGACAAAGGGTCAAATATAAAATTGAGCGACTTAAATAAGAAATAATTAACGAAATTTAATTTATCTGTTGTTCAATCGCACATAAAGCGTTAGTGTTTCAATACAGTGCATGAGCGCACATAACAAGTGCGTCGAAATAAGATTACATATATATCGAATGCCATTATTAAATTTATTGTTTAAGTTTCACGTGGAAATATGTCTAACCTATCAAACTGCACTAGATTTTTATTGAATGTGACATAAATTTGCTGAACTACGAAGTTATATTAGCAGTCTTCCATTCATTCATAAAGTAAGGCGAGTGGCATTTAGGTTTCGTCGTTACAAAACTTGACAAAATGACAAAAAACAAAAGATTCCGTCATGGAACTTGTAAAAAAGGAGCAATTCCAGCACTCGCACAGTGCTATTTTAGGAAGACATGAAAACCAGAAATAAGTACGGCTGGAGATAACAAACGAACCCGGGTCCTTCAGAATGCAAGTCTAAAGTGTTAACATTTGTGCCATCTCTCTCGGTTCGTACATTTATAACTATAAGCATCTTAGGAAGTATATACACTTACATGCAAATATTAATGAAAACGAAATTCGCACGACGTTATGTTTTACAGGAAACTAGCAGAACACGGAAGGCGTAGTCCTATCAGTGGTAGACAAGACACTTAGAACCCTGATACAGATCTACAAATGACTTAATGGGCGTTGTTGAAATATTTTAAGTATTCAAATATATATGTATACTAGTTTCCATAACGATCGGTTGAACGGTATAGAAGTTAATGCGTTGTGGCACCATCTAATGACGAGTTGTGAGTTCGAGTAAATATATAATATAAAAGCCTTATCCGTGAAAAAAAATACACGTATGTGCCAAGTTTCAATGAGATCGGTCAAATGGTGTCGGAGTTCAAAGATCTCATATGTACATAGACCCTATGATGTCCAGAAACAACCGTATAAGCACACCACGTAAATCCTGGGTCACGGTCGTAGAAGAACAGGTCTGGATACTTGCCTATCTACCAATGTATTTTGCTTGACTCCCTTGTTGTTTGGGTGTAGTTCGTCAAGTTACCGAGAATGCCGTACTTTTTGGCACTGTAATCCGGGCGGTCGGACTTAAACTCCGCCCACTTTTTTTCCATTGTTAACATTATAAAGTAAATAAAGATTTCTGGAGCCATGATTTAAATTTGTGAGCGAAGGAAGTGTTTCATAAATTGATAAAAAAAAATACGTTTTGATAAATTGTTTATCTTAGTGGGAGGGAAGTGGGCGGAGTTTGAGCTCGTCCGCCCGGATTACAGCGCCATAAATGTATAGCATTATCGGTAACTTGGCAAACTGCAGCCAAACAACAAGGGGGGTCAAGTTTCCAGGCGAGTGTCCAGACCTGTTATTCTACAGCCGTGGTCTGGGCTAAGACAGGATTACGATGTCTTCACGTTCACGCATCACTTACCACTTTATCAAGTTCACGTGTATGTAATACGTAATCAATTGTGGTGCCTTATTACGATCCTTCACGTAAGCTGCAAGCAGGCAATGAAAAACATCGGGAGAAGGCCTTGAAATTAATAGTCAAAAGTAATATGACACAATAGAAGACATTAACTCTTCCGAAATATGACTGGCCCAGGCGATCACGTGGTATAACATAACGTATCACTTTAACTTAAAAGTTTGATATCGACAAGCTTTTAGTTACGTGAAAGTGAACGTAAGTGTAAAGTTGCGCGATCGTGATAGGGTCCGTTCAAGTGTGTTTGTTGAGGTGTTTCCTGCTTGCGTGAAAGTTAAAGTGAAGTGAACGTGAAGGCATCGTAATCCCGGGCCTAAGTCGGGGAGGAAAATGTTAGTGGCAAAATGTCAACATTGCACTGTTGTTAGTCTTCTCTTGCACTCCACAAATATCTTACTAGTATTGTTCTGACCTGCATACCACAAAATTGGTAAAACAACCCGAATCATGGGCTTAATTAGAGACGAAAAATGTATAATTTACGTGCACAATGTGGTAACACTGCACGAGAAAGTCCTGTTAGCCAATGTGGCAACACTGCACGAGAAAGTCCTGTTGCACAATGTGGCAACACTGCACGAGAAAGTCCTGTTGCACAATGTGGCAACACTGCACGAGAAAGTCCTGTTGGCCAATGTGGCAACACTGCACGAGAAAGTCCTGTTGCACAATGTGGCAACACTGCACGGAGAAAGTCCCCTCTTGCACTCCACGTCCATGTATTATTTTATGTATGTTAAGTCAAGCAAACGTAGAATCTTGTTTCGACTACTCAGAATTTTAACGCGCATTAATAATATGTATGTGTCCAGAAATAAACGCATAATTAGCACAACAGACAATTCCTGGGCTGAATTGGAGACGAAATTGTTATTGGCAAAATGTTGTACGACAAGTTACATGTACAATGCGACAAAACTACACGGAGAATTTCCACTATTGTGCACCACGTCTAGGTATTACTTTATGTACATTGTGTCAAGTAAACGTAGAATACTCGGGATTTTAACCTACGCCCATAATATCAGGTCAGAACAGTAGTATTAAGATAAGTAAGTTAGATATATGTGTAGTTCAAGAGGGGACTAGCTACATACTACAATGCCACATCATTGTGCATGTAAAATGTTATCGTACAACATTCTGCCATTGAATTTTTCGTTTCCATTTTAGTCCATGATTCGCGTGTTCTTATTATGCGTTCGTTTCTGGACATCCTGTGTGAATAGTGTGTGTGTGTGTGTGTGTGTGTGTGTGTGTGTGTGTGTGTGTATATGTATATATACGAACACACATATATATGCACATATATATATATATATATAATAGCGAATTAAGACACGATAAATCGTTGTGGGCAGATTTTGTATGTTCAAATACTGTACTAACACTACGTAAAATACTATTTTACAAACAATATGAAAATTCCAAACATGTCCTTGTAGCAACGGTATGTGGACATTGGCACTTCACTGCTGAATTAAAACTTTCCAGGTAATTTACTACCTTCCGCATGCCTGCCCGTCATGAGAGGAATTTCTTTTGTGCAAGGGGGCAACATATAACCATAAATAAGGAGCTCAGACAATTGAAATAATAATCATAACTGTGAAAGCAAGAGATGGTATCTTTTCAATAGCTGTGCTCGCTCGGAGGTCATTGCGTGAGCGGAAGGAGAAATACCATTGTCTGTCGAATGTCTGCCAATTCTCTGCTGTTCACATAGTGATCGCTTCTTTATTTCATAGGTACATTTTTTTTTTACTTTCGGACAGCTTCAGACCTAGATCGGTAATCAAATCTACGTTTTAAAACTATGCTGATTTCACGTATTTATTAAGAGTTTATTCTTCAACGACAGCCCATTATAAGGGGAACAATTTTAACAATGACATGTGTTCCATCTGGAATGAGTTCACAATTGAGATTCGAAATAGCGAGTGTTTCAAAGGGCAAGAAATAAATGATTCCTATTGTTATCCAGGAGCTGGTATTCGGGCAAAAGTTTACGCTGAAGTCAGTGCATTAATCATTTGTGATGAAGACAGGTTTCTCTAGGAAAAGGAATAAAGTTCATTAATACAGACAGTAATGGGCATATGTACGCGCTGTATATCTTTACAGGGAACAGTTGAAGAACGGGAGAAAGGAAGGTGAGTGAGCTTGGAAACCTATGATTAGCAAGTTACGTGCAAAATGCTGTAGGCCTATGCTATTACGGCCGGAGATTCGAAGATTAGCAGCAGTTGTACTCTGTGTAGTCACAAAAGGTGTAATTACGACTAGTCAATAAGTTTATAATAATTTACATTTACACAACATTTGCAGTAAACTAGCATTATTCCAATTGTAATGTTTATACTTCAAGCTAACGTAGGACATTGTTCAAACACAATAGTTGTCAAAAATCTATCTGACTGCGGAGTTTATTTAAACTTAAATTTGGGGTAGGAGTGAATTTCACGCAAGTGAACAGAACATACACTTATCACTAGATATGATTGTTTTTCACGGGAAAACTTGACTGTTTGCTGAGTTTCAACGCACGCTCAGCTTATGAAAAGATTCCTGGCTTTCGCCATTACGTGGAACTGTTGCCCAATTTGACTGAGCCAATAAAATTCACGCTATTGTAATATTTGATGTCAATTTTTGATCTGCAGACAGCTTTGCTGTGTTCAGACGTACATCAGCCAATCATACATGTTGCAAGAAACTATACAGCCTTTACAAAGGTATGTTAACACAAAACATTTTCGCGATTTACCGTCACCTCGGATTATCCCTTGTCTACAACCGCTAAGCAGCCGATTGTTTATAGTTTTCGGGGTTAGGATTTCTCAGTGGCGTAAATATACGGTTTTTGTATTATTATTTCCGTGCTCAGAGATATCATGCCTATTTCTCTCAATTCTCGACTTTATCTTACACTCTTTCTTTATTCTGTATCTCACATTGTTTATAGTATTTATATTTCAGCAGTTTCATCAACTATTCTGCTTTCTTGGGCCAGCCAGTTTTGGCTTCTTAGTTTAAATAATAGCAGATACTGTTTGTCTGCATTTACTTTGCTTACTGTACCAAGTTTTACACGTTACGTCCTTAAGGTGCCCGCCTGGTGGCCGTGTGTTAGTGTGAGTGAGGCACGACTCCAAGGGCGATATTGACCAGCTCATCTGCCGCAGTATCGCCTCTACCGCAAGACACTGAAACCGCGTGCAGTGGTATCGTAGGACACTCGCCTGACTGACACTTTCAGTGATGACCCCACCTTTTTATTGGTGGAAAGTGTTAAGTAAAGTCCAATACACCTCTGTATTGTAGTTTCACAAGAATACCTTCAGTAGTTGTTTAGATATAATAGATTGGAAAAGATGTTTTTAGTCATTTTGAGGTGCTCTGAAATGGTCTTTCTAATTAACACGATGAATTAAAACTACTATTCCGAGGTCGTTTGAAGTGTTTGTTCTTTTCGTAAATACACATGTTAGAAACACGTTTAGTAGTTTCTTAGATAAAAGCTATCTGCTAGCACGCTGCAGGCAGGCAAGCGGGCGCCTTAAATCTCCCGAAACTCTGACTTCTGCATGACCTGCACTTTTGCATTTAACTTATTTGTTTCGTTTCGCTTCAAAAATACTTCATAATGATTTCTTAAACGTTAAATAATGTAAATATTCCTTAAATTTCCAATTGATAAATAGAAATTCATCTCCAGGTCACCGTGCGAATTTTACCTTTTGAACTGCGTTGAATACCAAATTACTGGTACCGGATAGAAATTTAGATCATATGGTGGCATTATTATAATAGAGGCTGTAATTAGTGTTTCTACATTCAAATTAAATTTCACCGAAAACTGTGGCACAACTAAAGTAGTTATGATTTGTATCACATCTCCTTAAAATAAATATAAATTTATAATATATACTTTATAAACCAGAAATTAAATAACTGTGGTTTCGTCGATTTATGTACATGCATATCTACAAAAAAAATAAATTATTTTATACGGCAGAAAATTACAAACAACATTCTGTTTGAGGAAGATGGTGGCAATAACTGTAATTATGCATACACCTAAAAATTGTAAAAAGTTACGAATGTATTATTATTTTTTCGTTCATTTTAGCAGGAATAGCTTCAGACACAAAACGCACTACAAAACCATATTTATACTTAACTATACCTCAGTTTTTTCTTGAAAGTATGGAAAGTAAAAATTGTTTTAATGTAATGTAGTACCGTATACCTAAATTTAATAGATTGTATTAGTTATGAAAGTGTAGTAGTTATTAAATATAATAACGATAGTAATATGTTTAGATATATTATTAAATCTCTAAGTGAAGGTTGGAAAGATGTATTACAACAGGAAGTGGGAAATGGGACAGTTTCTGTTTCCTACAGCGTTTCCGTCATCGAGACGTTAACCTTTCTATCTACCCTTACTTACTGAGCAAAATAAAATGTATTTTTATATGTTTTGTCAAAACGAAATGTTAAGTCTGCTCATGTTCTCTGCACAATGTTTTCCCTAGCAAATCACACGAAAATTAAGGTGGTCGTCTGCCAAGTTCGTCATGTGGTGTGCTGCAGAGATTCAGCCGTTACCAGACTATCCCAAAAGTGCTCGTCGCGCTTAAGTGATGTCTGCTTAGGAATAGCATTTAAAAAACCTTACACTTGTGCACAGAACCTATTTAAAGTTGAACACTACCGGATAAATCATATTTTCTAACGGCCTAAAATGGCGAAAAGGGGAATATCTGCGGTCTTATTGGGGGACGTAAATCTTAACACAGAATCTTTTAAAAGACGTAGACGTGTGCAATGCACTTTTATCTTTAATAAAAGGTTCCGGGGTGGCCGAGACGTCAGACCTCCCGCCTCCCACCAAGGCGAACCGGGTTCGATTCCCGGCGGGGTCGGTCCCCGGATTTTCGCATGTGGAATCGTGCCGGACGATGCCGCTGGTCGGCGGGTTTTCTCGGGGATATCCCGTTTCCTCAGACCAGTCATTCCGGCGCTGCTCCATACTCACATCATATCACCCCTCACCTACGCTAAAGACCTTCGTGTTAAGCGCTGACCAAATATCTATCACTCACTCACTTTAATAAAACGTCATAAAATGTTAAGGTCTCTATTGAAAGTCTCGTACAGGCGCGTTGTCGGCGAGAAGACAGCACGGCAGTTCGGTGATTTGTACGTAAAGGCTAGGCAGAGACGTAATGTCCGTACTGTCTCGTCCTTACAGCTTCAGCACTTCTAGGCCTCGAACGCGCAATATACGTTCACACGGACGGCGCCCTTAAGAGTTAATGGACGCTAGCTTTATTTTTACGTTCGAGGCACGGAAACGGGGAAGGCGATTAGTCGAATATAACATGTCCGTCAAACACCTCATCGCCTCTAGGCGCAAAGTATTAAACTAGTGCGCAGTGTTTTCGTAGAAACCGTTTTCCAATGGGACTTCAAAGGATGACCCGGTTTTATTTGTGGGAAGTTTGTGGTAATCTCCAACGTAGGTTTCTATGGAATAGTTTTACGATTACTGTCGATATTTTCTCAGCTACAGCAACGTGAAAAAGTCATTTTTAGCACTTTTGAGGAGATTGGGAATCCTCTTTTTAAGAAGCGGACTGCATTTATAAAATCATGGGACGCAGTTTGTAGTGTCTTCTTTTCGTAGATAAACACATTAGAAACAGTTTCATAGCTATACAAGAAAAAATGCTTTCAGTACCTCGCTACAGCGCGGCTCACGTGCCAGGTCCACTAACTCTTAAAGGGTCACCCAAATAGTTCCGGGACAAAGGTCACCTCAGGTTTTCTCTCCCGACTCATCGACATCGTCCCTCTCTACGAATTCCATCTGTTGTCTGACCCGCCGACCCTTCAGCGACACCCCAACAACCGCTTCGCACGGAAAGAGACGTCTTGGCTGGATCGCGACGTGAATTCTTCGAGTGAGGTCATCTTTGACGAATTCCGCAACCGAATATGGAGTCTGTGGAACTGTGAACACTCGGCCAGAGGTCGCTAAACTGCCTCGAGTTCACGGGGAAGAAGAGATATTTGGCACGGTTAATGGCAGCTTATGTCATTTCATACCGTCAGTGAATTTTCTTTCAGGTATTCACACTGAGGCGAAAAACCAGTATCAATCATAAAATAACTTAATTTAATTATATATTTTACTTAATAGTGCGTGTTAAATAAATAAACGCTGAAAATATAATTTGATTTCTACGCTTTTTTCGAAGTCAATATGGATAAAATACTCAATGACAATCCTAGATAATGGTATTTGCCAACTTTATGAGTAAATATTTATCCAAAATTACTAATTTATTATGCGTGATATCTTGCGCCGCAGTTAAATGCGCGAGGTACCGGCGTCAGAGATTGTGCCTCAGAAGTTCGTAACACTGGAAACAATTTTGTTTAAAACGTTTGCTAAAATTATTGTCTAGGATTGCTATTGTTTAATTTTCGCGAATTGGCTTCAAGAAACCTACAGTTATAGATTAATTCTTTTTGCGTTGAATTATGTAACACGTCCTCTTACGACCTCAGAAATCTTCAAAACCTCGGGGTCTTTGGCACTTTGTTATCAAAGATATTATAGAATAAATCCTTAAAGGAGCAGAAATCGTAAAACCGTCACATAGCCTATATAATATGTTGAAAATAGTTTTACTATGAAGGCTGTAGTTCTTTTTCGAAGCAAAAAAAAAATTGATTGTTCTAAATTTAGCTTATTATTTAACCTATGAAATTGCACACACACTTAAAAAAAAACAAATTGTGATGTTTTGCACACTAGGACCTACGTGATTGTGTGGAAGTTACGTAGTTAACACCGTAAATGACTCGGCAGGGGAATCAACCATTTGTCGGCTTCGCTGCAGGCGTCGAGCAGAGAGAACATGAACAAAGATCCAAGCGATAAGCAAATTTTCCGCTCATTTGATGCCCCGACCATTTAAAGTTTTCAAGAAAAGAACCTAAGGCGCAGACAGCAGCGGATGTTTTTACCTCCCCGCTCTGGTTCTGCTCGGCTGCAGAGGAGCCTTGAGGTAGTTCTTTGAACTGTGTGACCCACTCGTGTCTTGGATCGCTGAAATGTGCTGGTTTGCTGCCGCGGAGCAGGGACAAATAAAGAACTGTCAGGGCACGTAAGCCAGGCCCTGCTGCTCCAGTCAGGTAGACACTTTCATCCGGGCAGAACTACTCCCGCAAACACAATGCCCCCGAGCGAGCTTTCGACACGCTCTGGCGAACACCTCCTCGTATTTGAGGTCCCGCTTCTTTTTCTTGTTCCAAGGGTTGTAATAAGCAAGCTCGAACATCTTGAAAGTAAAATTCTGGTGCAGTTATGTAAGGCAATGATATGTATCGCTGTCGAAATTTTGCAAAGACTGTGTAATTTTTTTTCCCTCTCAAGGCCCTGCTCTTTAGTTTCTACCGGTTTTGCGACAATTATTTGTTTGGGCTTAAACGAGAGCAGTTTGGTAGCTTTTAAAGTGGTTTTTGCCGTGAAAGGACATTTTTTTTTTCAAAGCAAGAAATTGTACGATTTCAACTAAAAGTCAACCAAAATTTCGTTAGTTAAATAATTAGCTAAAACCATATTATTTACTACCTTGAAAAAGTCATCCAATACGATTTTAAACAAAACTGCCAAACATATTTTTGATATCTGGTCCTGCTTAGGCGTAAACAAATAATAATCTTTAAAAAGTAGAAACAAGGTAGCATGGTCTGAAACACAGTTTTTTTACTTGAATTTTTCTAAATTTTCGGAACTATTACGCATTTCTTTCTGCAACAACGACTTCGCATTGAGAGAAATCTGAAGTAATTGAAAATTTTTATATCCCATTTAAAATTTGTGGGATAACTTTGGACAAAAAAAAATTTCTACTTACTTACACGGGAAGGTGACATTTTAAGACTGAATATCATTGATACTGTATTGGAAACTGGCAAACGGTCAACTTTCCCCGCGATAACGAACACTTTGCAGCCATTAACTATTTCTTGACGTCATCCAACCAGGAACTGACACCAAAAGTTTTTCCATGTCCTAATTTCCCGTGACTTCTCCGATTTGCGTCGCCGCATTGTCAGGCCACCCCGGCACAATTACCGATTCGACGTGATGCGGGTGTCATCCGGTGAGAGAAGAGGAAAAATTATGATGAGGTCGCGTACCTTTCGATTCGTTCATCCTTCCAATGAGACAGCAGGGTGGTTGGCAGGTGCAGACTCAGAGTTCCAGCTGAGCTCGTTTGAGAGTTTGTGACGTCGGCGTCGGAGGATCCATCGTCGGGACAACATGTGCGTGTATAAAACTGGGGCATCACAAGTCGCACTGTCACGTTGTTTAGAAGTAAACTGAAATTGCATAATCTATGGCTCTAGTAAAATACATTACCTTTCTATAACCGTGGATACATTTTATCTTACGAATATTGATGACGCTGTTTTCATAATTACGAATATATTCTCGGGTTCTCAGAGTCATCATGTTATGCTGGTTTAAAGTTGTTGCCATTTTTACAAAAATGCTGTAGCAACATTTCTTTTAGTAAATTCATTGAAAAAAACTGTAATGATTTATAAATTTAAAATGCAACACGCAGGATAAGACACCTCTTCCTCCCTTAAGGACTCAGGCTCTTGTTCTCAGAGTTATTACGAATATTATTGTATAAATCCTCAAAATCTCGGTCTCTTAGTCACACTGTTATCACGAATATTATAGCATAAATCCTTAAGGACTCTGCCAACCTCAGAGCTCCGGCGGCAGTAAGGATAGGGCGTTACAGGTTAAATTATATTCCTAAATATCTCAGTCACTTTCAAACCTACATATATACCACCACTGACTTTTTTGTTCAGTACGATACGACCCACACTGCTACGGAATCTTTTAGCAAGTTATATCAATACCCTGAAAACTATGAGCAAATAAGTGTTTTCTTCCCGATTAAACACTCGAAACCCTGTATTCATAAAAATTTTTTCACATTTTCGTTTATGTCGCAGTATTCTCCTCTTATCAATGCAGAAAATGGTTTTCATCCGAAAGCGATATCTCAAAGGGTGACAGAGCTACACGGAATTTAGTTTAACATGTAAAACCCTATCCTTGCTCCCGCCGCGCTCCGAGGTAGGCAGAAGCCTTAAAAGGAGCAAATATCGTAAAACCGTCCCATAGATATGTAGAATTTTTTTTACTACGAAGGCTGTAATTTTTTTGAAGCAAAGAATTGATTTTTATAAATTTAGTTTATTATTTAATTTATTAAATTGCATAATAAAGTCAATAATTACGAGGTTAAAACAGTTAGCTTACAAACTAAAAGCTATTTCCAACACAGAAACACACACACACTCACACTCACACACACTCTCATATATATATATATATATATATATATATATATATATATATATATATATATGAGATTGTTAAGCGACATTGCTCTTCTTATCAAGTTAATATTTAATACCCACAAGTATAGTTTAAATAGGACTTTACGGTGGACGCATGTCGTAAGGCCGCACGTATACAAACATTTAAAGTCTTGTAGTTATCTTTAAGACTCACATAATAACAAATTAAATACTAGCTATTCTTAAAAATGAAGCCAATACATTTGAGTAGACAGATGTCCTTACTTATTACCTCTCAGGTTCCTACGGTTCTACCCACAATTCACAGACTGGTGATGTCGAAGTAACCTAATTCTGAATGACACTCTGAAACAAGCCATGCCTCAGCAGAAAGACCTGCTGAAATTAACCGTGATGTGCAGAACAAGTTGGTGGAAATAAAACTATTCACGAAAATCTGTGGTTTTTGGTTCTTATTACACCGTGTACGTTTTTAAGTGAATACGTACCAACAATTTTTACATCCAAGAAATGTACTTAATTGAGGTCAGAGATGTTATGTTTTGATAATTGTGAAACATTTTACATGTGTATTAGTTACGTGTAAGTTTTGATATTTAAAGCTGCAAAATTTTACGCGGTGCTCAGTAAGCCTCAGCCGTGTATGACACATGAACACGACCGGAACAGCTATGACGCATTAGGCTGATGTTTCGACATGCTGAAAGCCTGTGTGATCATGCGGAACTAGCAGCCGCGGGGCGATAGGGGGGAGGAAGGAACAGCTTTCTACGCATTGTAGAGATCGACAATACATTCGAGAAAAACTTCCGACGCAACTACCACTGAAATGCTTCACGAACTCGTCAGTTATATCAGGTCTGATGTAACTTTCTGTGGAAGAAAACGCCGCGAAAGTTTAATTCATTTCCTCGCCATTATTTCTCCGCTATTAGCCTAAACAGAGTGCGTGGTAGATAAACAAACCCTGAAAACTTCAGTTGATTTATACGCTTTTTTCGAAGCCAATATGGATAAAAAATACTCAATGAAAATCCTAGATAATGGTATCTGCCAACTTTATGAATACATATTTATCCAGAATTACTAATTCGTTACGCGTGATCTCTTGCACCGCAATTAAATGCATGAGGTTCCGGCGTCAGATATTTTGCCTCAGAAGTTCATAACACTGGAAACTATTTTGTTTAAAACGTTGGCTAAAAGAAATGTCTAGGATTGCTGTAGTTTAATTTTTGTAAATTGGCTTCAAGAAACCTACATTTATAGATTAATGCTTTTAGCGTTGAATTATGTACCAAGTCCTCTTAAGCTAACTTAAATCGGTGTCATACTTTCTACTTAAACATGTCTGTTCATTAACTGACCAATAAGGTGTCCTACTCACAAATTATTCAGCACTCTTCTAAGAGTGAGTGAAATATTTTGGTCAGCACTCAACATCGAGCTTGTGAGGGGTGACATAATGTGAGTATGGAGCCGCGGCGGAATGAAAGGGCGGGGGAAACGGAAGATCCCCGAGAAAACCCGCCAACCAGTGGCCTCGTCCGGCACGATTCCCACATGCGAAAATCCTGGGACTGACCCCGCAGGAAGTCGAGCCCAGATCACCTTGGTGTGAGGCTAATGGTCTGACCATTCGGCCATCGCGGCCCAACTCTTCTAAGAGTTATTTATTGATTTTACAGCTATTTCCCGCAATTTTCACGTTATTTGTAATTTATTATGTCTCTGAGCAGTACAAAAGTTGAGTACTCAAAGTTGTGATAAGCAATTCGTAAAAAATTGCTATTATTGTTCGCAACACAATTTTTCTTAAAAAAAGAAACAAAAGTTTTTGACAAAAACCTATCCGATTTTCAAATTGCATATTATAAATCATATTAATGTTATTAATAAGTGAATAATAAAAGTTATAAATCATGACAATTTTTTATTTAACAAAAAAATTTTCTGAAAAAACAAAATATTTTGGAAATTCAAATTAGTGCAGAATGATCCGAAGGATCATTAATGACCAATTTAGAAACGTATTAAAAAGAAAAACGTTGACTTAATATTTTTTGGATACTTGCTCTACCATCACTGTTCCAATTACCCCTTCCCCCCCTTTTTTTTGCCAATACCATTTTCCGCGCCGCTTCATCTATAGCCTAAGTAGATTTTTCGCAGGAAAAATTGGCGGGCGTATGCACAACCTACCTAAGTTTCATAGCAATCCTGTGAATGGTATATGAACGCATACGCCACAGACAGACATAGATGAAGACATGTGTGTTTTATTGTACTGTCTCCGCTGTTGTCATCCAGCCTTGTGTGTCATAATCTTCGTCCCAGTAATTATCTGTTCTGTACTCCTGAGCCTTTTCTCTTGTCCTGGCAATTTAATTTGGGTATCCTATATTAGTTTAGTCGTACTTCTTTTATGTTTTTCAGGTACAATTCCTCTTGGGATTTATTTTGTCCTTCGTATTACAAGTATTTTACTACTAATCTTCGCTTGTATTTCCGTGTTTTGTTTCGCTTGGGTTTCCGGGAAGACATATTACTGATATGTCTTACGTGAACAGTTCTGCTATTTACCATTCTTTCCCATTGCGAGTGTATTTCAAACAAGTTATGACATGATAAAAATTATCTCAATCTACACCATCAAAAATTTAAAAAAAGATCAATACACTCAGTTTAGTACTTACTACACATGTTGTTGACAAAAAAACACCGACAAACTCCGGCAGGCGTTTCCTTGTGTAAAATAAAGTAGAAAATATACAAGACATCTTGTACTTTACCGTAATATTAAGGGAGTAATTCACCTTTGAAAATCACATTTCAAACTTTGATTTTCCCATAAACCTAATACTAATCAACGTAAACTGACAAAACTCAAAATATTACATCGTGACAAAACGGCCGACAAACCAAGAGAAAACGCCAGTTGACAAATTCAACCCTTACGTAAACAAAAAGGGTGAAGGAATTGCTGACAACTTTTTTAACGTAAGGATGATCCAACATTTGAAAGTGAATTATTTGGTAATGTGGCCTTAGTAATAAAAATACCATCTTTTAGCGACTGTCTAGGACTCATAGTGTTCGTGCAAAACGCACGTGAAGTTTTGGTGTGGTGACACAGAGCCTAGTGTGTAGGCAACCCTGCGTACACGAGTGTCTGGTTTACATAACCGTAACCATCGCTTTGTTCCTGGCTGAATTTGTGTGTGTGCTTTGAAAAAAAAAATATTGTTTAACGTGCAAGTGAAATATCTCGTCGGTACAACGCACGAAGTTAAGACATTTAAACACTTTGTGTAATTCTGGCACTACTGAAAAGTGTAAGGGAGCCGATATTGTTTTCAGGCACTGTCCGGTATTGTTTATACCAATACTCATACTGCCTTGAGAAGGAAAAATATCATTATTGAGGATGTAGGAAATTAAAAACTTAATTTTCAAAACACTTCGTCATAGAAAATTATAATTGTCTTAATTTTTATTTTTTTAGTCCTACTAACGTTTAAGATAAATAAAAATATTCGAACTACAAACAAGTCAGTGACTCAAACATATGCGGGCATGTGATGAAGGGAAATGGTTTACTTTTTGATATACATAATGCAATTTTTGTTTAAAATTGACGTCAGGAATGACTGAACTAACAGTCAGCAATTCATTTAAATTTGTAAAGTACTTGCGACTGTGATGTTGCTAGGAGTGTTTTTCTCAGCCAGAAAGTTGTGTTCAAAACTGTGCAACTTGTACAGAGTGAAGAAAAAATTTGAAATTTTAAGCTTAAAAAAGAGCGGGCGTTTTGGATTTATCGGTACCGGAACAACCCTGCTGTAAACATGAAGTCAAATGTCAGGTTCCAAAATACTCCTAACATGACAATCTCTTATCAGTTACACGATTTCATGTCAGTAGTGATACATCGAAACCTTTTCTTACCTTCCCTATCCCTCAACCGTTTTGTTGTGTCTGTTCGTTCTGTAATGCAGATTTACTAAATGTCAGTTACCAATCAAACAATGCCACATCAGTGTCACACAAGCAGTGCAGCATTGTGTTATTTTACACACTGTTAACGGTTTATTGCATTGAACATTTTTGATATTTAATATTGTCGTGGCTGGCGACTGGGGGGCTAACTAGGGGCGTGCTTAGCTTTCAGACGTAGAGTACTCACGAGAGGTACACAACCTTAAAATAGGTTAGTTATCAACAATAAAAAGTAAAGGTAAAGAATTAAATTTAATAATTTAATACAAACGAAAATAAAAGTAACGTCTGCAAAGTTTTGACTAGAATTGACAAGCAAGATAAAAAACTACATACGAATTATCATTATTGCTACATTTCCATTTCTGCGACACAAATACAGTTACAGTTGTTATTCTTACTCACCCAACAATATTTAAAATCTACCAAAACTCTAGGTTTGCTTTCCAGACGTCTGGATTGTTCACATCTACAGTGAAATTGTTTCCTTTATTGTACGTCTCTTATCGTCACTCCTAACGGCCTCAAGGTAGGGGTATTTCCTAATTGAAAAATAAATAAAGTTAACTTACATGGTCCGATAGCCTGTCTTCCTGCTCTATTCCAGCGGTCACCTTCCCACTGCCTCTGACCGAGGCGATGACCACAGTGCAGTGCCCCCGGCATGTGGACACATAACCGCCGGGTTTTAGGTTAAATCTCCACGACCAGTAGCAATCCACAAGGACCATGCCAAAACACGAAATATAAATCCAACAAAATTATGAAATTTCAAAATGACCGGAAATTTGGACAAGAAATTAGGACCTCAAAGAAAAATCAAACGTAACAATTTGAACACTCGTTAACTATTAAGTGACATTTAAGGCTAAAAATCTACCTTAAACCACTTAATTTTAATGGTGTGTGTTTAATACTGTAAGAGTTAACGACACATGATAAAATAGACTACCATTTGGGCTGACACGGACATGCAAATGCTTTATGTAATATCGGAGCTTTAGTGAGCAGTTTAACAAACATAATAAACTTGCACACTTATAATTAATCAAAAAAACACAAATTCAGTTAGGAACAAAGTGATTGTTACGGTTATGTGAGCTATTTAAACTACGGTTCGTGATATTTACAGTTAATCTTAGCCGTAAACTGTGCGGCGCTGCGGAATAAACCTGACACTCGTGTACGCAATGTTGCCTACACACTAGGCTCTGTGTCACCACGCCAAAACTTCACGTGCTTTTTGCACGAAAACTATGAGTCCTAGACAGTCGCTGCAAGAGGATATTTTTATTACTATGGTCACATTACCCAATATTTAACTTTTAAATGTTGGATTATCCTTACGTGAAAAAAGTCGTCAGCAATTTAAAGGAGGCCGCCCCTTTTCTTTTCGTAAGGGTTGCTTGTAACAACTGGCGTTTACTATTGGTTTGTCGGCCGTATTGTCATGAAGTAGTATATAGAGTTTTGTCAGTTCAAGTCGATTAGTATTAGGTTTATGGAAAAATAAAAGTTTTGAAATTTGATTTTCAAAGTCGAATTACGTCCTTAATATTACGGTAAAATACAAAATGTCTTATATATTTTCTAATTTATTTTTCACAAGGAATCACCTGCTGGGGTTTGTCGGTGTTTTTTGTTACCATTCTGTATAGCTGGTAAGATTCACAGAGTCGTAAAGGTATAGTAGTTAAGCAATTTCTTTCTAAATTGACTGCTTGCTTAATTGACGTTTAACTAGGGAAATTCAGACGTACTGGAAAACCAACAATTTAACTAACTGGAGAAAATCCGCTGTAATTCCCAAATAACTTTCTTCATGCAATTTTGGTGGGTGTCAATATTTTTTCGCTACAGAAATAATTTTTCTGTCGTGCGGTTTTGAGGGTTTTAGTGACAAAATATTTAAAGGTTAAAAACTGTTTTAAGTACGCCACTAAAACCAACTGACGTACCGTACCGACAAAATTCACAGTGTATAACAATCTTGTAGGCTATGATTTGACATTTATAAAAAATAAAAAACTTTTGTATTTAATAAAAATGCTGAATTTTGAAATGAATATTTTAAAAATATCAAACAATTTTTTTAAAATACTATATATATATATATATATATGTATATATATATAGGTTTTTATACATGTCAAATCATAGCCTATAACATTTTTATGTATTGTGAATTTTTTCAGTTTGGAATGTCAGTTGATTTTAGTGGCGTACTTAAAACTGTTAAGTCCAAATTTTGATGTTTACGACTCATTACGCAAAAACTATGAGAGATACAAAAATTTCCTAAGAGGAAGACGTATTCACAATTTATGTATAAAATAAAAAAAATATCTGGTACAAATATAAAAATTAAAATGACGTTGAAAACTGAGGTGAACCAATACTCGATAATGACTTTTTAAATAAAAATTCATCCAGGTGTTTGCATGTAGTGACATTTTGTAGGTTTTAATAAAATTCAAAGCAAAATTACCTGAAAATTTAACTCTTCTTACAGGAGATCTCTTAGTCTGATCGTAATGAAAGTTCTTCATTGATGTGTTATGTCTTTATGAAATACTTGAAACCAGTGTAGGTACACAATTCTGACAAAATTTATATTTTCATTGCACAATATTTATCGTTAAGTTGTAATTTTATAACGTTTTCTTCGACATGCAGCCATAAAAATATCACTTAACTAAAAGAAAAGAAAACGCACTTTAACAGCCTTAAGGTCGCATTCTCAAGCGTCAGGAGCAGAACCTACTATGTGCCCCCGCCAGCGTCCGCGGCAGAACCGACTACGAGCCCCCTCCTTGGCGAACAGACTACATAACGGTCATTTTCACAAGGTTACAGCAGGTACAGGACCGCCAAGGAAGGCGTGTCTCGTGAGTGAATCTCAACTACCGCCTGCGGGATGCAAACCGCACACCAATTTTTTTCCTCCCAGTTTTTGAACGCGTGCGGTCGACCTTGGTTTAATGCTGCTGAAAATAAAATAAAAATGATGAAGTCTGTAGCCGCAATCACCCTGTCATTACAGCAATGAAGACGTCCCTTGGAGCTAAACTGGCCCTTGGGAGAAGATATAAGAAGAGAAGTTGCTGAAGGACAGTTTCCCAGGGGTTGAGTATTTTGCTACGGAGGACACGAATAAAATATTTTCTGACCGATGCATAATATTTAAATGGGGTACTGACCCCAATAAATATTTTTTTTTCTCACAGTTAGTCCATTTTAGTCGCCACTAAAATTGTGTGGTCATAAATAAATAAGTTTTCGTTTACTACAAAATAATTTGGTAGGCAACATGTTATTTCATTGTATATCCTACACGGCCTAGAAAAAATTACAGCGGCGAGGGTTTTAACAAAACTCACGATATATTGTGCTGCTTCAAGTAGAGTGTCAAGACTCTGTTTCAGTCACCATATTCAATATTATTATTATTATTATTATTATTATTATTATTATTATTTTGCAATTCTGAGAAGGAAAATGTTATATCGGCGACCATACCACCAATTCTAATAAATTTGCGCTAAAGTACAAACATGGTAATTGCTCTAGTAATGTATAGATTGTTAGGTCGCAATCAGACTGGCGAATTATGAATATAAAAATATTTGCCACACTGATTGCAGCGTAATTATAAGTTAACAGCTAAATCGCAATGTCTGTATTGTAGATCAGAATTTGCGATATAGTCGAATATCAAATAATTTTCTTATTAAATTTTTAAGAAAACGAAAATTTAAATTATTTAATATGGCGACTGAAACTGAACCTTAAGAAAAATCGCCAGCCGTAACGTAGTAAGCCCTTATGAAAATATTAAAAATAATTCTGTAATTTGAATATTTACCTAATTTGCATATTTTATTTAAACACAAAAAAAATGTGCAATCGATTTTATATGTATGTGTCAAAAAGCAAACGCCCGTGACATGTAGTTTCAATGTGATTTTTTTATTTTATTGTGGTCATTTGTTTTGCTGCTTAAGAAAACGAAAGACATGCAAATCTTCTGTATGAAATGCTATTAAGAGAAAACTGGCCGAGTTAATTATTTGTAAGAGGAAAACGTACTCCCAATCATCGTCTTCTCAGAGTTTCAAAATGTGCGAAAAACAATAAAAAGCAATGTGACAAATGATGCGTAGCCTTAATTATTTAGATTACCTGACGTACTAAATTACGCCACAGAAACTTTCGTTCCATCGACGTCAGCATTCAGGCCAAGGTTACATTTTTCACTTTTGTAGGATGTTGATTAAGGTTAATATATCCGGAAGAAGTTCTCGTCTCCAGAAATAGCGACTGCAATACTGTTAGCAAAAACGATGTTTGCGTTATACGAGTGGATGTGCATGTACAGTGAAACAATTACGAGTAAGACTATGAGAAAACAAATTAACTTTGAGCAGAAAATGTTGCCCTTCAATAATCGAATACCCGCGTCTAGTGTGCGGTAGAGTGATTAGTTTCAGTTGCTTTCTTTGAACTTGTGGCTAAGACTTGCCACTTACCATGGATTTAATCTTGAAAAATTATTTCATTATAAGAACACACGTAAAACTACATACAAACACAAATAGTCATTCAAGTATATTAGTTCATAACAATCAAACCTGAAGTTTGGAGTTTTTCGTTTCTATGGCAAACAAGTAGAACTCGGCAGAAATTGTGTTGACAGTGTTCGTACGAATATAGAAGTTGGTAGAATTGCGACTCCTCCTCTCCCCAACAATTATTATTCAAATTATGTGATAAGAGGAAGCTACATATAGAAGTTTATGAACTGCAGAGCCATAGTGTCGAGTCATTGCAAAGTTGATATCGCTATGTTCAAATATCTGTGTATATTAATTTACATGGCGATCGGTTGAATTGAATTGATGATTGTTTGTGCGCTGGAGTGCAATGCAGCGGCGAGTTAGAATAAAATGCATAGCATAAAACTTTCGTCAAAAAAATATATATGACAAGTTTCATGTCGGTCGGTACTATTGTTAGAGTTTATCGATGCACAGGAAGATAACATGCTATGGAGTTATGTAACAAAACGTTAAAAAAATCCGGGTACCTATTTTGGTATTTAAAAAACATTATTTTCTGTACTTTTCCCTTTTCAATTCAAAATATTGCCTTGTGGGTTTTCTAAATATTTTATTGCGTAGTCCATTGCATGTTTTTTCACTGTGAATTATTCCACTTAAGTAAGTCAATTGGTTTCCGTTTCGCGCAACAAGCAAATTTTGAATTTGACGCACAATTATGAGAACACTGTGTTAGCTAATTTTTTTTTGTAAAAGGAAACTGTACTAACTAGCATTGTCTACAAAACTCACTCTAGATCATAAAAATATAAAATTATGATTTCATCGCAATTGAACACCATTAACTTCACTTAACTTAATCTGCTTTGTTTATGTGAACTAAATGCAGATATATATATATATATATATATATATATATATATATATATATATATATATATATATACAGTGTAAACATTTTCATTTCGCTTTGTTAAACTGAGCTAAATGAAAACGCGATTGAACTAACCGCTAATACACGCCCTCTAGAAGTGTCAACAATTTTTCATAGACACGCAAAAGCGATGAAAGTCTTGGATTTTCAAGATCTGTTACAGAAATGTTTAATCTCGATAAGTTCTACGTTATAATCATCAGTCATGACTAGAAAAATGAATCAAATAAAGAAGCATCAGGAAAATAATTTCAGAAATTTTGCGACCGTAGTAAAACTACGTTTTTTTTTTTTTACGTGTGAAATCAGAACAAAAGTTAACGATTTAGAGAAGCCTACTAAAACTGCATATTCATGATTTAACTCTTTTCTTTTCAACACTTGCGAACGAGTAGTACGTTAGATGGTTGGCAAATGATTTCAAAGTTTGGTCTGTTATTAAAGCAAACCGCAGTTTAATTAAACGATGGCCACTTATTGACTGGCTGCTGTTTCCACTTGAGGGTATGCTTACAGTTGTATGGACCACACAGAGTTGAGCCAAACCCGTGTTTAAGCTGGTTTCGTTTGCGCAAGCATCGCAGTGCAGCATGCAAATTAAACTGGACTCCATCAATCATTACGAGAAGATGGGAAGGGGATAGGATAAAGACTACCTCATTTACATCCTGTCTTCTGTACTTCATCTCTCAGTGAGATGTTAAAACAGCAATCATTATCAAGGTCATTTCTATAAAATTCCTTCAGAATTATTTTTGTTGCTATACAAACAGTTTATTCGAAGCTAAACACGGCTTCATTCAGCTAGACAAGTGTTGACTGATGTACACGGAAAAAATATTTTGTGGCAGCTACAAAATTGTTTGTGGCTATTTACTCCTCAAAATTTATTTTGTGGTCACCACAAAATAATTTTGTCTGCACCATTAAAAATTGTGGCTACCAGAAAATTATTTTGTGGTTACTACAAAATAATTTTGCAGGGCTGATTTTCAACAAAATTTTTCTTTCAGTGTAGGCCCTACATGAAAACTGTTTTGTGTTCATGCCCGCGTATCGAACATAACTAGCACACACTCAATGTTGCGTAATAAGCACACCAAACTAATCCTGGGCTAAATTGGAGACGAAAATGTTGTAGCAAAACGTTGTACGACGACAATTTACATGCGCAATGTGGCAACATAGTGCTGTAGTTTAACCCCTCTTGTGCTTCTCAGATATCTTACTCATTTTATTAATATTATTCTGACATTAATATTATGGGTGCAGATTAAAATCCCTAGCAGACCAAACATGATTCCACGTTTATTCGACGTGGCATACACAAAATAATACCTGGACGTGGAGCGCAAGGGGAGAATTTCTCCGTGCAGTGTTGCCACGTATTGCACGAAAAATATCGTCGTACAACATTTTGCCACTTACAATTCCGTCTCCAATTTATCCCATGATTCGCGTTGTGCGCTAGTTATGCGTTTTTTTCTGGAAACCCTGTACGTATATGGACAGTATAGGTGTAACGGCGAGAGAAATCTAGCATTTAAGGTCGGGTTCCTATTAAAGGCCGATATAAAGAATGCCAAGGAGTAATAAATCAAGGGTGGGAAAGATTACGATGGAGATAATTGCGATATGGAAAGATCCAGTAGACATAGTTATGCATCCATAGAATATGCGCCAATTTTAAGTTATCACTGTACGTTTTCTGAAATTTAAACAGTCTTACAAAAAGTATTTTAGTCTTATAAATCCATTATCCATAACCACGCGACATATGAGTAAAATACTTTTGTAAGACGGTTTCAAAAGCAGGAACATATTTTATACCGAACTAGCAATTGGTGCATAGTCTATTGATGCATAACACAGTCCTGAGGTCTTTAAAACTGTGCCTACCTAGCTATACTCCATTTCATATGAGTTTTGAAAAATTTCACAGCCACTTATGGGCAATAATGTTTAATATTTTGTGATTTGTGGCACAGAGCAAGGCAAATTATGCAGTTAATAGTGAAGTTGACATTTCCGGCTCATTTTAGAACTAAAAATGTCTTGCATTGGGCCATAAATCACAAAATATAAATTAGTACACATAAATAGCTGTCAAATTTTACCTAACTTACATGAAACAGAGTATAAAAGGCACTGTTGATTATTTCTCCGTTTCCTGCTATTGGTTTCGTTATGAACTCTCCTGATGACGCAATGTTGTCAGGGACGGATCTTGGCATTCCTTTGCCCAGGACAAGAATTGTGATTTGCCCCCCTCCCCCACCCTCCTTTCCATCCCCTTTTTCCATCATTCCAATCAACCCAACAGTAATATATGTATATTTCATACGTTTATTTGCGCTCGCTTAAATAACAGCATAACATTTATGATGAAATACATAAAACCTGTACTTACTAGCTATCGTCAGCAATGTTTCAAGTGTGTATTCTAATTATAAATACTGTATTTATAACATATGTCATCACCAGCGCTCCCTCTAACCCGGCGCCCGAGGCAGTCTGCTCCCCTGCCACAGTCCCCCTAGATCCGCCCTTGAGGTTACTAGTAAACAAGCAATATATGCGCAGCACTGGGTAAATACGCTAATTTATTTATGTGGTTTGTGTTTTTCTATCAACGACTTTTTAATCAATAAAAATTACGTAATAATTTTGTGGTGCCACAGCTTAGAAACATTCCATAAGGTAATTGCGTAGAATGATGTCCTGTCTATGGAATTAATATGTTGGGATTGATTTGTAAAAGCTGATATTGTTTATTAATACAAGTCATGGCCGATTTCATAATCCCTACCAAGGTCTTCGCGCATTTTGGAGGCACAACAACAAGAAATATGAATTTAAAAAAAAAAACTGTTATCAGAAACCAAATGTTGCTCGCTGCTGGAACAGTGCTAGGCTTATATAGGCGAAGAGGAATTCCACGGACGTGTCAGAGTCGCCCCTAAGCTCAGCTTCTAAAAGCACGTTGTTGCCCTGAGCGGGTCAAGGCAGGCTGCTTCCCTCCAGCCCGCAGAATATTTTCCTCCTGCCTGCGAGCATTCCTCGCAGAGCCCCGTGGTTCGGAGGCCGAGGCCCGGCGTGCCGACGAGGGAGAGCTCTGATTGGCTCCGACAGCACGCCGCGATAATGACAGGCGATTACCCTCTCTCTAATTGGTCGGTAAACGCGGGACGCAACTCTATACTGTACTTCCCTGACTCGTGTCAATCCCAACCGCCTGAAGTCTCTTTTTCTTTCCCTTGTGCCCTCTTTTCTTCGTCTACTGCAACCTATCTTTGCACCTGACTTCTGTATCCATAGGCGCTTACGAAAACGCACTAAGTATAATCTACACGGAATTATTGATCACGTGCTCAGGTTAAATTTTTTAAAGTTTTTTTCCGAGCGTGTGAAAACTCCAGTTGTATGTAGGCATTTATAGACTGGAAAGATTCGCGAGTTCGCTGACTTGCAGGCTAGCGTCCAAGAATATACGTGCACTCATGCAAACAACAGCTGTTCATTAAGGCGCCTGCCATGTAACCAGCGTTATAGCGTGCTAGCAGAACTCTTTTTTACTAAGAATCTACTAAACGTGTTTCTAATATGTGCTTTTACGAAAAGAACACACACTTCAAACGACATCGGAATAGTCGTTTCAAAACATTACGTTAATTATAAAAGCCATTTCAGAGCACCTAAAAATGACTAAAAATGGACTTTTCAATCTATATCTAAAAAACTACTGCAGGGATTCTTGTGAAACTACAATAAAGAGGTGTACTGGACTTTACTCAAAACTTTCCACCAGTAAGAAATATGGGGTCATTACTGATAGTGTCAGTCAGGCGAATGTCCTACGATAGCACTGCACGTCGTTTCAGTGTCTTGTGGTAGAGGCGATACCGCACCAGATGAGCCGGTCAACATCGCCCTTGACACCGTGCCTCACTCACACAAACATACGGCCACCAGGCGGGGGCCTTAACTTCTCACTGACACTGTGAGATGGACCTGCGTTGAGTTAATGTTTTAGTATTGGCTCAGCGATTTACACGAGGTGTCAAATAAGTCACGGACCAATTCTAGCCTGAGCCTAAAAGATAACGCGAATTTTTCATGTTCCTAGGTATGGTGGGTGGACTTTACATCTCGTCGACAACGAGGACATTATAGACGGCGACACACAACTTACTACAATGACAGGAGCTGGGAGAAGAGTCGGCCATGAGCTTTGTAAAGGAATCATCCTATACGTTCTGTTATGATTACCAACAACCTCGCCTGGAGGACGGGCTATCGACGACGACAGTGCAGTCAGGTCAGGGGTTGCACAAGACAAGGGCCTCAGCGATTCTCTCCACCTGCACTGAAGTGTGTCAATATAACGGAATGTATCGGGGGAATCGGGGTCTGTCTCCTTCAAGCCTTCCAGCCGTCACCACCTCGCCAGGATGGTCCTGGGTCGAGACCCACGACGTGCCGCCGTCCGTCGATAGCCGACACAATCATCATCAGCATCCGGCATCATGCTAACGGTGAGGTCTAAGGTGTCCAAAGGGTCACTCATCATAGAGTAGAACAAATAATTATTTAAACAGCGCTCCCCTCCAATCTAAATTATGTAGTACAACCGTGTAGTATTTGTAACTAACTTATGTAGAGTAAAGTCACCATAATTAAACTAACATACTTCATTTAACGGTAACCCTAACCCTTAACATAACCACTTATATAGTTTCAGTATAAAGTGCCTACCTCTGGCTACAGCCACCCCACATGATAAATCATATGTAAAACCTACAAAAATAATTGTTTTACAACAGTTCGCCTGGAGCAATTTCGGGAAACAATATAAAAACAGAAATCATGATAGCCGGAGCTGAGGATCGAAACTGGGTCCTACCGAACGTGAGTCCGACGTGTTTCCGTTGCGCCATTTTGTTCGGTTTTGTATGTTGGCATCATATTTTTAAAAAAATGGAACGAAATGTCATTGGGGAGCGGAAGGGCATATTTCCGGTGCCGTAGACCAATTTCGAATAGTGCACAACATCATATTGTACTGTATACTGTAATATATATATATAATATATATATATACAGTACAATATAATATAGGTTTATATATATAATATAATATAAGGTTATATGTATATATAAACATATAAACTTATATATATTGTGTATATGTATGTATATATGCATGGCATCACAAGTGCGTAATAAAGTAATGTGTACTCTACAAACATGCTGGAGTTAACCATCGAAAACATACTTTCTATTTTGTACCGTCATCTGGGGTAACTTGCAACACCTGGGATAACTTGAAACAATATTTCAAGAATTTTTAATATACAAGTGGGTGCTTTCAAGTAACAGTTGTTCTGATCATATAACTTGCCACCTGTTGTTAACGTGTCATTCATTTTTCTTTTATCCCTTACGACATCTGTGTGTAAAATAAAAATTCTTGAAATGTTGTTTCAAGTTAGCCCATGTGTTGCGAGTTACGCCAGATGACGGTACTCACGTGGGAGCGTGTATTTTTTTTATTTTTTTACGCGATCTTCCGTGTATTTCTTCTGCTGGTGGTCATCTACCCTGCTCCTGAGCTGGGTAGCCCTGAGTTACGGTTAATTCTGCTACAGGTTGGAATGAAAATACATATTCCGATAGGAGAGTTTGGTACAGGGAAAATTTCTGCCACTAGTTTCGTTTCAATCGCTAAGAGACCAGATAACTACGAAACCACAGCAAAATTAAATTTAAATAAACTTGGAAATAATAGAAGTCATTTGATGTAATTTTTAAGTGAAAATAAACGGATTTCGCGTTTTAAATTATCAACTTAATTTAACATAAAATTCAGGAATGTTCTGTGATTGGTCAGTTTGGTGCACTACCAATACAAGCGCTCGAGTGGCAGAAATTTTCCCTGTGACAAAAATATAACATTGATCTTTCTAACCTGTAATAATTAACCTTACCTGTGTTTATTCGACTGTGACATTGAGTTGAATATTTAGAGATATCGAATCGAGGTACACACTACTCGTACCAATTATAACGAACAGATCGAGTAAGGTTTTCGTAAGCGCCTCACGCAGGTAAGAATAGGTTGGTAACCAGAAGACGGTATGTTATATCGCAGTTTTGGGCATCACATCATGATTCTGAGTCCCTATGAGGTTATGTTCCCTATGAGGTTATGTGCACCTTTTATCTGCACTCTAAGATAACGATAACGTGTAGACATTTACGTTATTTTTGCTCATGAAAACTAAATTCCACTACACTCTAAAATCTGAATTAGTGAATATTCACTGACTCACGCTGATGGATGGAACATTTTCAAAAATTTGTGTGTGTGTGTGTGTGTGTGTGTGTGTGTGTATATATATATATATATATATATATATATGACTCGGCAAATTTAGTAGTACTGATAATTTGACACTATTTTTTTTTTTCAACGTGCTCTGACACTTACGAAACGTTTTCTCCTTCTGTCAAACGAGACTAGAATCTTAAAGTTTAATGTGAACGTTTTGCAGAATTATATCAGCATTAATGGTTCAATACTTCATTAACGAACACGATGGTACAAAATTATCAGTACTTCCAAATTAACTAAGTTTCCCCTATGTGTGTGTGTGTTATGTATTTACATATTATTTATATTATATATATAATCTTAGCTAGTTATCGACTTCAGTAAAATGTATTTTTGAATCGATAACTAACAAAAACTATTAAAATAAATTGCTTAAAATGTGTGTGATGGATTTTCGGTAACTGATTATTTTCGAGTATTAAAAAATAATATTCGAAAATAGCAGCGTAAATAAGGACCTGCGACCTTAACGCCAAAATTTTATGTAACAAATCAAATTCATTATGTTTTTGTTTTGGACCAGTAATGCAAATAAGCTATGCAGCGAACACACCCTCTCGTTAATCGTCAGTTGTCTTCGACCAGAAGTATGGTTGCAAACTTATTACGAGTACATTACAACAGGTTAACTTACAAAGGTCGCCATATTGTGAAGCCCGAAAAGTGGCTTTATATATATCTCACACAGTTGCCGCTGATAAATTGTTAACAAAATGAAAAATTCAAATACTAACGGTATGTTGGACTATCAAGATATTGTGTAAAATAAATGTGTAAAAATTATAACTTTCTCTATAACTTAACCTCAGACTTGGCCTAATCCGTATAATGATGCCTATATTTTGTTTTTAAATACATAAACCAGTGATTAAAACAGCTATTGAGAGATGGCTAAATTTATGAACTTTGAAAGAACTGTGCAATGGGAGTGCGTGACTGGATTCAGTTTCTTGGACGTACTCCATTGCAAATTGAATGACTGTCAAAGAAAACTAAACAAATGAAAGCAAAACCCCCCGTGTTCCTGAACCCTGTGTGTCTACCTGATGATGAGAACAGATCCCAGTTCCCGAAACGTTGTAACACTGTCTGTCTGGAAAACTACTGTGTTTTGTTTCGTCTCGTCTTTTCTGTATATGTCTGATATCTGTTGCGTTTTATCTCGTCTATTTGTTGTGTCTTTTTGTTATTTTTCTGTTCGTGTATGATATCTACTGTGTTTTTTTATTTTATTTGCTATTATTTTCATTTATTATCTGTTTGTTCCTTGTTTTTATTTGACCCGATTCCATTTTGGAATTTAATGTTGTGTATGTATCTTGCTGACTAAAGCATACTCTGCTTTTTTTATGGTTTTCTTTCATTTGTTTAGTTTTCTTTGACAGTAGTTCAATTTGCAATGGAGTACGTCCAAGAAAATGAATCCAGTCATGGTTAAATTTATTATAGTTAAATTTGACCTCATGTCGTAGCCTCTGCGAAACTTTTAGAACTTACAGAGGCTTTAAATTGTGTTTCCATGGATATCCTGCTTTAAAAATTATCATGTTATGGGATGAATGGTAATGAATTGGCTCTATTTAGGGTTTACCTTTCTGACAGAAAACATATTTCAATGGTTAGTATTCAGATGTAAATTGTGTTGATTATGGAGTACCTCAGGGATCCATTTTGGACCATTTGTTGTTTATAATTGTATTGAAATATTTTTCTCATAATATTTCTACTAATGTGATTCAGTTTGCTGATGGCACTACTTTCTTTAACGCCACCAGTGATATTATGGGATTAAATGGAACTATAAAATGATTTTATTTATTAAAGTTAAGCAATAGTTTCAGTGAAATTAACTTGCTCTAAATTTGTCTAAGACACAAAAATGTTAATTATTTCACTCCATCCAAAAATTTTATGAGTTTTAACATGGACGGATTGTCTAGTGTTAAGCTTTTGGGAGTAATTTTGAATACTGGAATGTATTGGTCAGATCATAAATTTCGCGTTTCCTGAGTTGTCAAGAATTGTGTTTCTACAGTCTTGCTTAAGAAATATGGTCCCTAAAACCTGTCTTAGTAATTTTTAACAGCATTATATAACATCACTTAAGATTATGGAGCAATGGAATTGTAAATAACTGATTTCTACTTATGCAAATCAAATCCCTTCGAATACACAAAAATCTAATTAAAGAGCAAATTGAAGTACCTATTTTATATGAGAGAATTCGTACAGTAATTAAATTGTATATTTATGTGTTATTCCTCAATGTAAATGTTAACTTATATGAATATAATGTAAACTGTGATAATTACTCTCATAATAAAAGAACAAGTCCAATGGTAAGTAAACAGCATGTAAGGTTACGTAGGCCCTAGTAGTAATTGTGAATATGTAAATTTTTCGTTTTAATAAATTTTATCGTTCGTAACACAGTGTAAAACTACAAAACATTTAATCAGTGATTTTTAAGCGGTTGATTGACAATCCATTTAATTGTGCCGATGAGTATTTGCCAACAAAAGTTTCAAGCTGTAAATTTTAAACTTATCGGCAAGGTTACTTGTTTTATAGTTGTATGTCGTTATTAAATGCATATGTTTTATTTTTCTATTGTTGTGATGTTTACCGTTACCTTCTATGCCGATATCCGTTGCTATATTTGCCTAAAGACAAATAAATTGATTTATAAATTTGTGTATTTGAGTCAGTTAATATATGTATATCCATCATTAACAATTAACGTTTAAAGTAACAATAAAACAAATTTTTTTGTTATTTTTTACGCATTTATGTGCTACAGATCTTTCTACATTGAAGAGCCGATACCGGCGCATGGGTTGAAGACTGATAATGTATTATCATTTTGAGACTGAACGTAAGGCGAATTTTACCGACTGGTGTGACGTGAGTTTGAGAATTTAAAAAGTTTTGTAGTTACTGTTCAACACAATTCTTAGAATTAAGGTTATTACATCATCTTACGATAATTATTCGTCGCTTATCACTGCACACAGTTACATGATTGCCTGTAAGTTGAAAATCTGATACATATTTTGTGAAGTTGTGATTTGGTACTGAGTAGCTGAATTGTTTCGGTTACATTCAAACAGATTTTAGCATACCCATATGTCACAAAAAAAAAAAAGAACATATAGATTAAACATTACCAATATTCAAGAATTGGTATCTCTGAGTTATCTTTATAATTGATAAAAGTTGGTTACTCGTTTAACTGTCAGTTTCTCGTCGCTGTTACCAAAACAACTCAAACAAATCTTACAGGAAATAACCGCAACTTTTTCAGTGCAACGGTTTAAGAATTTTACTTAACACAGTCCTCCGAACGCCAGGATATTTTTGGCATTAGTCTCAAAAGAAATTATAATAAGGAGTTTTATTTTCTATATCTCTAATTGGCATATTTTATATGTATTTGAATATGTGTTTTCAAAAGATTACATAAGCATTACAAAATGGAACGAAGTTATGACTTTTAAAAACAATTTTAAATATGTCCAACATATTTTCACTCAAAGAATTTAGATTATGAAATCTTCGTATAATTCCAGCTTGCAATATATTTCTCGATTTAAGGTTAAAGTATAAAACTAAATATTTGAATATTTCATTTCATTTCAAGTTGCTGTTTTGAACATTGACGTTGCTTGTAGGCGGTGGACAATGAGTCTTAAAAAAATTTGCTTTGCACGCGGAGACGTCAGTAGTCTTAAATATGACGAGATACAAATCTAACCTTAGCGTGACTTAAAAAACCAGTCCATCGATACAGCCAAATAATGATTCAGCAGGAAATCCACACCGCGATTACCTTGCCAGAAGCCTCAAATAGGTATTGGAAAGTTTGCGTCAAGGCCGCCGATAAGCGAAACAATGGAGCAATGCGGCTGCCTGTGAAGCAACCGTGAAGTTTTCATGATATTGCGGTTTCTCTTGCCGCCAGCAAATAAAACAAATTTCTATCCTTTTCACGTCTCCGCTTTGGTTATGATCTATTATTCTCGACACCGACCGAGGAACGCGTAATAAAGGAAATGATAAAAATCTAGGAAGAGACAGGAAGAGGGAGAATTTCGCGACACGTTTACCGCAACCCGAGTAGCGAGTGACCATCGAGATCACTTTCCATTCCATCGGCCTTGGTGTCTTTTTTTTTCTTTTGTTTCCTACGCTGTGACAGGCGCGGGGAGAGGTTGGCTGCATTGAAAACGTTCTTACATTACGCAACGGCTCTTTAAAAACTATCCCTCGACAGCTACTGCTCGTGATCTGGAGCGGTTCTTGGGGATTAAATCTCCACGCCTACTTAGCAACTAAAAAAACATAAAACTGAACGTCAAATTAACATTCTATCCGTATATCAGGCGTAGCGTACATTTAAACCTTTCAAACAATTACAAGCATGTCTACGGACCAGATCGCGAGCGTAAAACTAACTCCCCATGACTAAACAGACCTGCACTATTTTACGTTGCTTTTTTACTATGTAGCAAATTTTTTTTGTGACAGTGTCAAACTTGTATGTTTGAAGCATGTTCTGCAAGTTTAATTTAGTCTATGCTTGTATGCATATATTATTTGCGTCACAGGTGAGTTGGAATGTATTATTCATATGCTCACTATTTTTGTTACCGATTGTTTTTAGTCGTCGTTTTACGTGGCAAACGTTTTAATTCTACAGCGTTTTCAAGGGTATGTTGGCACACATTTTCGTGATATACCATCATCTCTACATATGATCAACCAAATAGCCATCAGCATTGGTGAGATTTGAATTTATTTTACTTTTTTTTTTTTTTTTTTTTTTTTTTTTTTTTTTTTTTTTTTTTTTTTTTTTTTTTTTTTTTTTTTTTTTTTTTTTTTTTTTTTTTCGTAATTGAAAATTTGGTAATGTGTGCTCGGAAACTTGTGAAATATCATCTGTTACTAAGATGGTGCGAAGCAGCACTTTTGTCGAGATACCGACATGCTGGTAGAAATACTTGACTTGACTAATTGAGCTTCCTGCGAGACGGCACGTGCATATCATGCTTGGTATTTCACTTAAACTTATCATTGTTTGTTTGCGTGAACACTACAAGGAAATAATTTCTGTACTACATATAAATACCCATTTAAATAACGGCATCTGCAGCATCAGCGGCGTAACCGGGGGGGGGGGGGTTAGGGTGGGTCAGAACCCCCCCTTGTACCAAGTGATTAAAAAATTTAACTAAAAGGCTGCCAGAAAAAAAATTGTTAAAGTGAGAATAAGGGTATAACTTTCCGTGTCACAGTTTTGAATGTAAATATCTGTTAAATTCTTCACCCAAAACAGTTTTATATTACAAAATATCAATACTACTACCACATGTATGTCCAATGTAAAAAAAAACACTTAAATAGCACCATTTTGCATCTAGAAATCAAAAACTTTCCGGGGGAGGGCCCCCCGACTCCCCTCCCGCAATTGTATTGGAGATCGGTGTACCTTCAATAAATTCTCAGAAACCCCCCCCCCCAAAAAAAAAAAACTAATTCTGGCTACGCCCCTGTGCAGCATTATCCATACCAGGAATCTGCACGCGTTATTGCCTCGCCTACATGACTGATGAACATTGTTGCAGTTGGTTATAAATATTTTTTGTAGAATAATTGCTCAGTTCAGTGGTCAACGAAAACAAACCCCGTTCCACGACACATTTCGGGAAAGAGTTTTTGGGCACGTTAAAAAAGTTAACGCTCGATAACAACACAGTATTGCCGTCACCTAACATGCGTACAACAGCGTTTCTTCCAACAGTTACGAATGAAAACATAAAATTGAGATCAATACGAAACTGCCCTAATTTTCTGCAATGACTTTCGTTGCAGATTTTCCAACATTTATATGACAAGTTTACCGATTAAAGCTCACTAATATACTCGGAGCAGTACGGCGGAAAACTGCGTGCTATTTAAGGCTCGGTTTCCTTGACCATATTACATTTTAAAAGTTTGTTTTTTTTTCAGAAGAAAAACTACAGATCTGAGATTATAACCCAATTTCTATTAATTGTGTTCCACAGCGCAGACACTGTGATGGAACTGTAACGTATAATTGCGTCGAAATCGGTCAAAAAAATTATGGATATTTAAAGTTTGCCTGACAGACTGCAACGTAATCATACGTTAACAGCTAAATCACAATGCTTGTACTGTAAGATAAGGTTAGTAGAATTTGCGATGTAACCGCAGATTTAAGATTTATCTTATCAGAAATTTACAAAAAGCATAAAAATTATAGAGTTCAATATGGTGGCTGATACAGTCTTCGGTGTCTTGCTTGTAGGAGCAGTCGGGCACTAGATGCGCACGTCAACATAACCCTTATGTGCTAAAGAGTTACGGGTAGCTGCCAAAATGAAAGCCTATGACTATCTACACGGATAATCAATGCTAGATTATTTCTGAACGAAACTGTTTTCAATACAACTCTTTGAAACAAGACGTATTCTGATTTAGCGGACATGCGCAATGCAGTGCTGTGACCTCTCAAAAAAACCAAGAGTGAATCTAGAAAGCAATAAAGTTAAAATAACCAGCCGAATTTGCTGTTGTCAAAACATGCGTTAATAATCAATCCTAAAAAAATTCTAATATAAATTGTCGTATCACATAAAAGACAAATAAACGAAAAATTAAAAGTTCAACCAAGAAACGACGCGTAAAAAACAAAGAAAACTGGAAAAACTCACGACATATAGTTAATACAGCACATATAATAACTAAGGCAAAGACAATGTTGTACGCAAAATTGGATGACCCAACTGGAACGTCAAAGACACAAGTATAGACAAAACAACTACGAAACACTTGATACAAGAATTATGATAAAAATTTATGAATCTAACTTTCCCCTTAGTTATTTTTAAGTGTTATCTTTGAAACTAACCCTTCATACAGTAATATAATTATTTATTTAATATTGGTCCGCCATGAAAACTCTATGTATACAAACTTAATAGACGGATAGGAACAACATCTGCCTCTGTAGTGATCAAACATATCTCAAAAATATTTTCAACTTACAAACTGCGATGCAAAATTAAAACGTTACCTTTTCATAAAATAATTAAATTAATATGTCGCAGTTTTGTTTGCACTATCGTCTCCCTAATTGTAAAACCTCGTAACTCCTTTTTTGGTTTATTGCCTTTTTGTCTTTCTAAATCATCTTTAGTATATGGTATGTACAAAATTTGGTAAAAAGTAAAATATAAACAGCTATTTTATTGAAATGTTATGAAAAATAATGTTTTATTCCACCACAGAAAAAAATTAACTGATTTTTTCCTGCATTCATACAAAACGGAGTCATGAGGTTTTACAGTTTGGGTGACGTGAATTAGAGCAAATGAAAGCTTAAGAAACACGCTCTTGTCTGGTATGACTCATATTTGAAGGACATTTTTAACGAGTATATATCCTCTATAATAAAGAAAATTATTTTTTAAGTACGGGTTTTATTAATAAACAATACAACTAACTTTGCCACAATTATTACTGAAGAACTGTTTTACGAACAACACGTTATACTACGAATGCTACATACTTTTCCGTAACGCAACATTGCATTGTTTCATTTTAAAAAAATAATGTTTTGAGGTTATAATTGTTTTTATTTACGCCGTTTACATTTTTTTGGAAGTTGGACGCTTCAGTGGATGCACCAAGGTGTACTACATGAGGTTCGCACATTGCCTTCTTCGATGATGAAGGTAAAGGACATACACCACACCGAGCCCTGAACCCAGGGGGTAATGTTAAATTCCAACACCGCGGCCGGGAATTGAACCTGAGGTCGTAGGTCCATCAGGCAGGAGCTCTAACCAATGAACCAAGCAATCAGACTAACATACTTTGCGTTTATATATATATATGCCATAGTAAAATTTGTTTCTAATCGACCACGTGTTTTAAAAGTGTATGCACTCCTAAAGTGCATACGTGATTTCTGTCAGAGAAATCTATCTTCACAGGAATTATAAGTTTAAGTGGCTTCCTACCTTTCTGGATGTACTTTCCACGTTTGATATACTAAAACAGAATGCCCATTGTGGCAACACTGGCGGGAATATTTTGAGAACTCGTCCTGGAGTCTGTCGTTATTAATGCTCCTAAGTAAAATACTCGCTAGTTTATATTACTACGATGTGAAGATTGTTTTGTATACATACTTGTTTCATTTTGTTCGCATGGAAAATTAAATCAGCTTTTGTAGTTTTTGCGTAGTAGCATAATCCATAATTTATATTGCATCACATTCTAGGTTTATCTTGCACGTGAAAAACTCGACGATTGCCCGTTGGGCTCAAGATATATCGACGATTAATTTTAAAAAAACACATGTAATCACTTTTCACCCTCTTTAGGAGGATAATTCTGAAATTTCTTTTTAGGTACTTGAGAAAGCATCAATCTTAAACAAAAATCAAGTCGCTATATAAAAATCAATGTGATCGATATATATCGACTGTGAATCGACAACACACTTTAATCCTTTTTTTACTTCTTTGGAGCCGAATTCGGGAAATATATTTTAACGGTATTTGATATATTTACAAAAAGCATCAATCTAAAGTAAATAGCACTTCGATATCTCGAACGGTTCGGTAGATACGGAGGAATAATCTAAAACACATTTCACGTATCCCCCCCCTTTTTAAGTAAAGTATTTTTAATTGTCTTTGAGTCCTGTCATAGATATTTGTATTCGTAACCAATTGAAGTAAAAATCACGACGATAGTCAATTGAGTTTCAGTAATATATAGGATTCATAAAAAAACATATTTTGCCCTTTTTTAATGCTTGGAAGACAAATTTAAAAGAATCCTAAAACTTATTATTTTAAATATTTAGGTAAGCAATGTTATGAAGTCAATATCAACTCTCTATCCCGAAGGATTCGATAGATATCTATAGTTAATCGGGAACACACTTAAGATCGTTTCACCCCCTTAAATGTTGATTTTCGAAAAAATTCTTAAATTGGCTAATATATATTTTTATGTGTGTCCTATTAAAGTAAAAATCACGACGATAGCCCGTCGGGTTCGAGCACTATCGACGATTCTTCAAAATTACATCTCAACTCTTTTCACCCCTCTCGAAATATCCTTTCTTAGTGCTCGCCTACGACCTGAGGAAAACCTACACAAAAATTCCACGATTCTAGGTTCAGTGGTTTGGGCAGCAGTTTGATATTTCAGTCAGTCAGTCATTCAGTGTTCTCTTTTATATGTAGAGTTGTAGTACGTCTATATTGTGCAAGAGAAGGTACAGCAGTTAATCAATTTTAGCGTTACCACAGGCATAATATTAATTATACATGTAGGGTACGACTATGTTCATATTTTGCCTCACTGTAATAAATGTAACCTCCAAATTTTTGCTCCCCCCCCCCCCCCCACATATGGTGATGATAATTTTCAACAAAACACGACTGCGCGAGAGATCCTGATCAGTTTGAAACAACAATCTAGATTAACAGAAACGCTTGGCTAGCACCTGTCAAGTTTCCGAGAATCGTGATTTGGCGATCGGGATGTCTGTTTCGATTAACTTAGGTGAGCAGTTGGCCTTAACGTCTCGACGACGACAACAAGGTCATTGAAGACGGAACCAGTGGTTCTGAGAATCCGGTCCGGGGCAGGAATGTTTTAACGGTATTTTGTGACCAGAGATTAGATAAACATACAGCTGTAGCATGACGTATGTTCTATGGGACGTCTTTGAAGCCTTGAGACGGGCGGTGGAGACCATACGCCGTATTGATACGCGAAAAGTGTGGTTGATTGCCATAAAAACGTGTATAATTTGTCTGTGTGTCGTCCAACCAAAATCTCGTTTCTCATTTCTCAATATATGTACAGGAACAGCTGACTGAACTTCGCCATATTGTCACGTAAATAAACAAAGGTCGTGTCGCAATTCACTTTGAGTGTGCTCTCTCGCACTCTATCTCTGTCGTGATTACGTCATTTTGACCCGTCAGAGAGAGTGCACTCTGGTCGTCATAATTTGATGACGAGAGTGCAAAGGTGCGAGAGTTCAGCGAGATAAAGAAACCGTTCACTTGCTGCACTCTCTCGTTCTCTCTGGCGCACGCAATCTTGATTAGAACTAAGGTTTGAGGTTAGTGAAGAAATGTGTGTCACATATTGCAAAATTTTTACATAAATAATTATTTCCAATGAATAGTTAACTATGGCGAGAAGTTATGTAACCATTTCCTGCCTTAAAGTACGTTTAAATACACAAAATACGAAATTTCGGCCTCGCCTATTAACAACTATTCACTGCTTGAAATACGACGCTGGTAAGTTTAAAATTATTATTTGAACAGCCTACGAATATATTTTATGTGTTTATAACTTGTATTAATAACATTTACGCACTTTTTACCTTTGCATCGATTGTTTACTAACACGAGAGTGCACCGTCCCAATTGGAGAGAGCGAGAGTGTCAGAGAGCTCTCTCTCTCTCTCTCTCTCTCTCTCGAGATAATGTGAAAGAGTGCTCCCTTCAGAGATACTCTTTAAATTGGGTCACGGCCAAAGTCAGTTTTATCTCAGTGTAAGCTGCAAATGCTCCAACTGTTTTTTCTCTGTCGTTGTGAGGAACCTTCTTAGCACTTCCCTGAAAATATTTCGACAAAAACACGCGTAAATGAAACAAGTATGGTCAAACGAATGAGACACCAGTGGTTTACAATAACCCAGTTGTTATTGAAGTTAATGCTTCTTCACAGATGAGGACCGTTTATCGATGGGAAACGTTTCGAACAATATTCAAAACAGGGTCTCAAACTTATTTCGTAGATAAATATTCGAAACTGTTACTTTAAGAGGGTTCACATGTAAAAAAACTGTATAGTTTATTGAATGTTTGTATAATTTTCTAATGGGTATTTTAATAACTGTGTATTAAATGGGCGCTTAAAATAAATATAATAATTTAATTTTTTAATATTTTGCCAAACAAATTTCAATAAATTGTAACATTCTTCCTTGTAGTGGGGCGCATCTGAAAATGTACGTTACATCAAAGTAGTCTTAAGAAAACAAATTCCCTGGTTAATATTTCGTCCTATTTTATGTCTATTAATACGATTGAAAAATTTCTGAAATATTCAGCATTGTTTAAAAATTAACGGAATGTCAGATAAAAAAAATTGTGACATTGCCATGACTTCAAGAAATGCTGGAATTGCAAAAGAACGTAGAATTTAAATAATGTTTCGAATTCATACGATAAAACGTTTATTTTTGAAATGCTCATAATTGCGTTTAAGGAATATACTTAATTTATTTCTCAGTGAAATGTTATAGTTGCATTAAATTTCCATTGATGTTAGCCCATAAAACAGCGGAAAACACTCTAAACAATGTAAAATATAATTTTTCCACTTAACTCGATAAAAATAACAATATATTTGGTTGAGTTAAAGATCTTACGACGCACGCACTTCACAAGGCGTTGCATTGTGTCCGGAAAGACGGCATTTTTACAAAACTATTAGACATGCTTCAGTTGCGATAATGCACGAAAAGAAAACTTACACCAGACGAGTGTGGTATGTCGTAGATATATTACCGGGCACATCAAAATGCTAGTAAGTGATTGCTTGCAATCTGGTTGTATAATTTTCATTAAAATCATGGACATACGCAATTTCAGCACTAAACTGTCCCAGAAAATCAGATGAAGAAAAAAACAAGCATGGAAAAATTGCTCAGATATGATGTAGGCCAATTAGATATATTAAAATATTTTGTAATATTTGTGAAATAAGTGTTACTGATTTCAGCAAATCTTGGCTAGTTTCCCTTGCTTTGTTTTTCTGACCTACCTAGTTTCCTTGGACGGCACACGCTATAATGTAGTGATGCAATGGCGAATATCCGCGACTTTATTTAAAATAATTAGAAACACCGTTTAAAAAACTTCCAGTAAGCTAAACACTTCCTTTTCAAAACAATGTTTATTAAATATGAACTAAACATATGTACGAGACACTTATAGGCCCTATGTTATTACGTATTGAACTTTATTACAGACTTCATGACAATAGAACTACTGCTTATATGTAATACATTATGTCCTGTAATATTGAACCGACCTTGTCGGTTTGACAGGCAAGTTTTTACGTCGCCCGAGAATTTTGGACACTTCAAATTTCCAGCTACTAATATATCGATTTAATTTTTACATCTGTATATTCTCCGCAGCGACGTTGTGAACATTTCACGTCAATAGAAACACTTACGTACCTTGTGATCCAGCAATCCACTTGTATTAGTTCGGAACATTTTACGACGCTGTATGTAAACACGACGTTTCACCGCCATAGACTTGCAGAGACACAGGTGCAGAGAGTCCAACTAACTTTACGCTACACTAGCCCACTCAAGTGAACGGCGCCGCACATCAAGAAACTGTTCTCTGTGTTATTATAATTCTTTTTCTTGTCAATATCTGAAATTTATAAACTGAGGTAATATGTAATTAATTTTCTACACACCGAGTTGTACAAAGTTTGTATTTAGTTTTCATTATGTGTTTTCAGGCTTATTAGTGACAATTATTTTATTGTAATTTTTATGTGTTACTGTTGCTCCGCCATGTTGAGCGGACTATTTCTGGGTTGATATTGTTCCTCGTTGTTTGTATTTAAACCCCAGAAATTCTTGTATGTTCGTTCAGTCGTCTTCCAGTGAACTGTAAGAGCCAGTCTTATTATTCGTTATCGTAAATGTGGAATGAGCGGTTATGCTGCAGGACTTGTAATTGATTAATTTTCGGCGCCTGTTTAGTTATTTGCTTGAATATTTCTTGAGTTGAAGTCCTGTAGCATAATGGCCCAAGTCCTAGTGTTTCGTTCGTGTTTTGCTGTTTGTGATTTTTTCTCCTTTTTACTCGGTAATTTAGGTTAACATTCGCGTTCGGGTTTTTCGATGTTTAACTTCTGGTACCCTAAGTTCTATATTTTCAGCATTCAGAGAGAGAGAAGGGCAGACATTTAAATAGTTTTAGTTTTGTTCGTATTTGTTAATTAATAATTGCTGGCGTGTAATTTTCAAGGTTAGACCTTTGCAGAGAAAGTAAATCTAGAGCAGATAATTTATAATATTTGGATTCAGTAATTTTCATGCACCGTATGTGCCCGCTTTACGATACTGTGCTAAGGTGATAGGTATTGTACGCATACTACTGAGGTATGGGACTCGGTAGATTTTGCTGCTGTATTTGGGTTTGGTATGGGTGCCCCCCTGAGGTTTACCATCTCTAAGTATAGAGGTTTTTTCAGACTTGTGGTCGTATTGTGTATTCGCTACTGAGGTTTGGGACTCAGTTAGCATTGTTCTTTGTTATTGTTAAAGTTAGTTTCCTATAAGGATAGGGCTAGCACATTGTGTAATATTTGTCTTTGTCTTTCACTACTTCCTTTGCAGTACTCTCAGTTAGGGCTTCACTGGGTCATATTGTTCAGATTGACAGATTAACTGGTACTCTTGCACGTCTGTTTATTGTAATTCATAAAGTTAATGTTATGTCTGTACTTTCATATTTTCCATTTCTAAAAATTTGACTTGTGTTGCTGATTATTTGAGTTTGTAAAATTGTTAATGGTTAAGTTGATGTTTTGTTATTTGATCTTGAGTTTTGAATAAATCCCTGTTGGGATTGAACTCAATATTTGATTTTTTTTTAAGTTGAATTTGTAATTACAGTTTACCTTTTCATGATTGGAACATTAATGTGATTATGCTTGCTGCTATTGATGTTTGATTGGTATTACTTTACTGAGGTGTTTGAAGTTACGAGTTTGATTTACTTTTAAGTGAGGATTACTTTAGCCTTAGCGCCCTTGCAAATCTATAGTGATTCGCCACCCACCTTACCTTGTTCTTGTATTTTGGTTACTGTCATCAGTGGTTGAGGTGCTAGCCCCTAAGTAGGGGACGGTTCAATATAAACAGCTCGACGGAAAGCTTGCACGTTAGTTCATTGCTTGTCGCGTAATGCTTAGGTGGAATTTTATGAATGTGTAAAGGTCGCCCTTATAATGTCTTATCTTATGAGCATCAAACGCGTGAAACATCTCCAGACAGGTGCTGCACAGTTCCAAAAATAGCAGAAATAGAAATTTTGCGTGGATGTTTAGAATAATTAGTATAACGTAGTTTCTTCTACATTTACTTTAAAATTCCACAAACTTATAGCTAAATTGGCTTTGTAGTCACTTTTATTCAATATTTGTAGGCGTCAGAAGTGGGCCAATATTCCGTTTTGTGGATTCTTCATATTAAACTATACATATTGTTGCTACACATTATATTTTAAAACTCCGACTACATTGAGTATTTTCCTTTTAAATAGCACATGTTTATCTAAAATTGCTGTCTTTGGAAATTACGTTTCAGATTATTTTCAGACTTAACAGTGACCAGTACAAGGTATTCTTTATTAAGGCAAAATTTTTATCAAAAGATTGCATACTTAAATAGAGAACACATACTAACAGACCATTACTGTACCAAAATGCAGTTTGAATTTTTTGTTAATTATGTTATTAATTTCAGCTGTCCACAATAGCAACCTTAAAATTTTTTAATGAAAGTGTATGGACGTGCGTGCCTAAACTACTCACTATAAATTTTTTTTTTATAAGTTTAATCTCTTGACGAGGAAAAGCTTTGTTATTTTTATTCTTCTGTTTTTGCCAAATACAACATTTTGGTCGCTTTTCTCGATGAGTAGCATCTTTTGAAAAGTGTTTCATATTTAAATTTACTATCTTACTTGCGGTCGTCGTATATTTTGATATTTAATAACTAAACTCTTAACTTTATATTGAGAAAGGAAAACCCTACGAATCTAAATGAAGACATCCTAGACGTGAAACAAAATTTAATGGAGTCCACTACACGGTTTGAAATTTGTGTCACTCTTCTGTAATATTTTAGTGAAACTTAACATTCTTGCTTTCCAAGTAAGCAAGATTGTATGAAGTACTTTTTACATAGAGAGCAAGGCTGTCATCAACGTTTGGATCTAGTTATGCTGTTATAAATTACTGACAAACGAAATAATTTTAGTATCGGAAAATTTACCATTATTGGTGTTAGTTCAATTCGGATTCGATCTAAAGGTAAATAGTTATCACAAGTTTGAAATACCGAAATTTAATTTATTAACTACCTCGAAGCCGTTCACGCCGTCTGCCGATATAACTTTTCTCATAAAGTGAACTTTTGTACTTGAATCTTTGACCAAATGATAATGTGCAGTGAAGAGCAGAGAAAGATAATTTGAGCTGCATATTGAAAAATATCTGAATGTACTTGAGATAAGGAATTGTGTAGCTCTTTTCATTACTGCAACTGCTATACTAAATGGACTTTCCAAAATCCAGCGCTTTCCTTTTGTCATAATATTATAAACTACATCTTTAATCCCTTCAATAACAACTAATTTCTTATATCAGCTAAGGAAGATAAGGGTTCTGAAGAGAGTTCAGCAACGGCCATCATATAGGTTTGCTCCGTACGACTTCCGAATTGATATTATTCTGGCCATCATCAGTGGCTATTTGGCACACACCAGATAAAAATTTAACTCTGTTATGAAAGGCATATTTTGACAGTTGCCTTCCGAGAAAGATTCTCATGAGCACAACAGTACTGACCTGCGTTTTTCCTAATACGTTTCTTTTCTTTTGAAAGAACTGTAAATATCTGATCTTCATTTGGTCTGTACAATATAAGTTTGCCTGGTTCTAACAATTTTTTTTTAAGATGCCTGAAAGTTCCACTGAGTTGACCTTCATACATCCTCCTGGAAAATCAGAGTCTATACCCTGTGAAAAAAGTATTGTTCTTACCTACAATCATTTTCGATTTAAATAGGGATAGCTATCCAATATTCTTGTCGGTTCTGTCTGGTTGTTCCTACAACAGATAATTTGTATAAGAATCGAAGAACATATTCCACATTTTTACACAACAAATTGTTGTAGGTAAAATCCTCTAGACAGGACCATCAACCAAACTGGATTGCTAACTTACTTTATCATAAGCATGCCGTATGTACCGTATTTCTTTTCTCTCAGTGAAAAATCCTGTTTACAGACGCTCATTCTAAAATCGGGCAATCTCATACTATAAAACTGGGTGAATAAGATCGATGTGAGGTGAAAAGGATCAAAATTTAAAACTACTTGATCGTTTATAACTTTTCTTTATAAAGTTACGATCCACTGAAACTACTTGCAAACAGTATAAATTTGCCTATCAAGAAGAAAATAAGCATCTAAAGCAGATTCTACTCTGATCATTTTGTTCTAAATCTTTTTATCCTGGTCACACCAGTGATCATATTCACCCCATTTTACGGTACTGCAGATACTATAGCTGGAAGTACAAAGTAGGTCTGACGACTAACGGGACTTCTCCACGGCAAATTGAAGAAGGCAAGAGTTTGGTGCGCTAGGGTATCTTCTCCCGTCAGAGCAGGTCGGAGTTGACTTCAAGCATGCTCTCCCTGGAAACCGGCTCCGCTTCGTCGACGCAGCCCGAGGGTAGAGGCACCCGCCGTGAAGGCCCCGTGTGCCAACACATTGTGCCGTCAGTGTCCACGGGCGAGACGTGACAGCGAGGTTGACACAAGGAACTGGATGGAAAAGAAACAGGGCTAGAAAGTCACGGACAGTCAAGCATGGCCGTGCATGTATCACCCTGATCACCGGACGCACGGAAGGATGAAGGCGAGAACGGTTGCCACACTGAGTCCCAGCGACAAAGAACGCGACCCTCGCTCGCCCCAGGGTGAACTGACTGAAGAGGGGGGGGGATTTTTTTGCTCCGCTTTCTTGCAAAATTACTCGCGCCTCGCTAATCGCCTCGGAGAAAACGCGGCTTCGTCCTCGAACGGGCCGGGACGGACCGCAAACGCCCCGAACGAGTTTTTTTGCTCCTCTCCCCTCTTCCCGACAGATGACTTCATTTTTGTTTATTTACCTCAGCGGATCCAGTTTTCTCCCTCGTCAGACCTGGTGATTGCTCAAGAATCAGCTGCGTAGTTGCGCGGGAAAAGGTTATTTCTTTTTATTATTACATTTAATCCCTCTCCCTCGCCTTCTTCGGAGGTTGTGTTGGGTTGATTTGTGCTTGGAGGATGCGCATAATTCGGATCTTCGCCGGGGGAAAGAGGCGGATCGGACGATTCATCAGAACGACCCAGGAACATGGGGCGGCGCGACCGAGCCTTCACGCCATGTTCCGAGCTGATCCTACAAAGTGTTAGCGTGTACCTATTTATATGACCGCGACTGTAAGCCACGACTTGTAATGTCTCAATATACTACCTCACTCCAGGGTATTCTTGGGCGTGACGCTGAACCACGTATCACGTGGGTTTGTAAAGACACGTCGATATTCTTTTGAAAGGCAGTTGTCCTCAATACATCAGCACGTAGCTTAAGAATTTACACACAATCGTCGTTACATATTTCATTTCTGAATTACAATATACTATTTGGCCAGTTAAGATTAAAATGTCTTATAATGGGGTTCACGTAATGCTGATGCGACATCAAAAATTATAACCCATTAACCCACATTTACAAAGTAACATTAAAGTTTTCATTACGTCCACTGACAAAATCTAACTGTTTGACGGTCCCTCACTTAACAGCCTTTTTGGGAATCCAGTTAAGTTACACATATAATTTTATCATGTGTCTGATTTCTGACACGTTATAACTCATTGGCTGATAGTTATGTTAAATTTCTCATAAAATCTATGAAACTTTTAATAGACTGTTCACGATAAAGTGAGCAATGTTTAAAATTTTCTTTCAGCCATTTTGCAAACATCTGCAATATTTTTGACCTGAATACTTCTCTGGAGCAAATAACCAGTGTTAACATTCCCACAATCTCAAAACTTAACGTATCTGGCCCAAATAAAATACAGCTTTTGGACATTACAAGTGTTGGTGAGTGCTCAATTCAAAGTGAACAGACTATAAAATTGTATGATTGTATGGGACCTAATAAGATGGCGCAATCGTTACAGGCTGGTCTCGCATTCTTGAGGATCCGGGATCGAATCCCGACTCCAGCCCTATTGATTTCTGTTATCTGTGATTCCTCGAAATCGCTGCAAGTAAATTCTGGGATAGGTTCTTAACAACGTTTATGGTCGACTCCTTTCCGTATACATCAATTTTAATCGTCAGTTTTTTTTATTTACACCAGATATTTTTTTTTATTTTAGACATGAATTGTGACTATATTTTGCTGTTGTAAAATTTTTTTATGTCTCTTAGATTTTATGTAATGACTAGTAAACCACAAAATTTGCATTTTACAGTTTTTTGTACGCCACTTAAACCAACTGACATTCCAAACTGAAAAAAAATTACGGTGAATTACGATGTTGTAGACTACAATGTCTCATATATAAAACAAAAAATTAAAAATTTTTGTACTGAAAAAAAAAATAGGTTAAAATTCTAGAATTTAAATTTAAAAATTTCAACCAATTTTTTAAAACGTATTTTTTTTTTTTTTTTACTTTATGGTTTTATATACAAGACGTTATTCACTGTACATTGTTTCAGTTCGTAATATCAGTTGATTGAAGTGGTGTACAAAATACCGAAAATACAAATTTTGATGTTTGTGAGTCATTACGCAAAAACTACGAGAGATAAAAAATTTTCATAAGAGCACCATTTGGTCACAATTTATGTCTAAAATAAGAAAAAAATTATGCGGTGAAAATATTAAAACAAAAATGTATTATGAATATTGCTGTATATCGTGCCCTTCTCATTCTACTGTATATGCGAACATTATTTTTTAACCTTAAAGAGAGGTAATATCACGTATATGTTCTCCAGTTTTGTTCAAAATGTTTTTTGCCATAATAACTATTTTTTTCAAGACAGGGTATTATGCGGTTTCGACAAATAAGTCAACTAACCAAAACGTTCGTTAATTACATAGCTAAAAGCGCAGCATGGCGTGTCTTGAAAAAATTATAACCAATATGGTGAAAACCATTTTAAACAAAACTGCCAAACAAATTTTTGATATATGCTTTCATTTAGGCATAAAAATAATAATCACCAAAAAAAATAAACAGGGGAGTGTGGCCTTACGGGGTATGGAAAGGCAAGACGTGGAGTAAACGGGATACTCAATTGTCGGTAAAATCTGAACTACTCATCATAATTCCATGAGACATTTTTGCTGAGTAGATATTTTACTAGCGGACTTCTGTTTATACAGCACTTGACAGTAGCATACGTTGTTTCAAATAAAAAATTAAAAACTGTTTGTAGAAAAATAAGGACCTTAAGCTACGAAATCCATACAAATTAAATTCGTTAATTTTATAATTTTTTAATGTGATAATATCCAGGCCTCTACAGTAACCAAATTTTAAAAAATACTCGTGTTTTGAGTTGAGAACAATTTTAACGTCCATGAAGCTTTGCGCGAGAGGTTTTGAGATAAATTCTACTTCTGTTTGCTTACTAGTCTGTAAGTGCATGCACATTGAATATATTGCCGTTGTTTATAAAATTAATTCTGAACTTACGGAGAATCATGACCATTCACAAACAAGTAGCAAGGCACATGTCTTAATGTGCGACGTGCATCTGAGCAGCGGGTGCTTATAGCGTACTACAAACACCTACATAACTTGCAGCATCAGAACTGCCGTTGTTGAGTCGATATTGTTTTGTAAAAGCCATACATCACCTGGCAATAAACTTGACCAGATAACAAGAATGAATTCAGTCTGTCTCGCTGGCGAAGTGGATACTTTTGAAGACTGTCTCCTCATGAATAATTATTCAAATTTAATATGTTTTCAACTGTAGACTAAGACCTAAACTCCTTATGTTCGGTGAAATTTGTATGCTGTGATTAGTAAATACACATCAATACGTGCATTAATAAGTGTCGGAATGAATCATATTTTTTTATAGCCTTGATAGTTGGTGGATACTCCAGCAGACGTCGAATTTCTTTCGAAACGTGTGTCGTAAATTGTAAATTCGTTTATATGTTGATTTAATTTGCATTATTTTTGCTTTTATTGTCATTTATTTGTTGAGGCCGCAGCTGGCGCAGTAGTTAGAGCACTCTACTCTCACCAAGGTGATACGGGATCGATTCCCGTTGGAGTAGGTCCCCGGATCTTCACATGTGGTAATGATGCCTGACGATGCTATGATGGGCGGGTTTTCTCTGTTATCTCCCGCATCTTCGGTCCCTATCACTCTCCACCTCCGCTCCAGCACAAAACAAAATCAAACATTCAACCCACCACAACCAATCAGAGCCAATACATGCTGCTCGACTAATCAGGAGACAGCTCGTCTCCCATTGACTGAGCATGATAAGCGGCTTTACCCTATATAAACCTATGGTTTTTCCAGTGGGATTGAATGGAGCGGTTCTCGTGGTCGTAGGGACTCACGCACTACTACTCCACGAGTTTAGCTAGCCACTTGCTGACAACACTCACCTCACTATACAGACAACACGACACTACATCACTCCAGTCTAGCTGGAGGGGAGCTTAACTCCCCCGCCGTTTACACAAACACGTAATTTTATTAATGGCAACAACCTCCATTCACAGCCTTAAATACGGGTCCGGAGCCCAGCTAAAACAGTTACACGCATCCCGCTGCCGTTCCAATTATTTGAAACTAGACTGTCGGGGTGCATTTTATTTTACAAACACCCAGCGAGTTATGGAAGCTTCGGCTTTCGGTCTCGCGACAGCACGGCCTCAAATGGCATATGAGGAAACGGCGACGGCAGTCACCTCATCAGTCTCACTCGTGTTCCTGAACGCTGTGTGTCTACCTGATGACGGGAACAGATTCCAGTTCCCGAAACGTCGTTAATACTGACTGTCTGGAAAACTACTGTGTTTTGTTTACGTCTCATCGTTTGTGTCGTTTGTTATTATTTCTGTTTGTGTCTGATATCTTTGTGTTTTGTTTCGTCTAATCGTTGTGACGTTTGCTGAATTCCTTAAGTGTCTAATATCTATGTTTTTGTTTCGTCACATCGTTGTGTCGCATTGTCTACTTAGGTTTCCTTTTTAGTTTTTTCTTATTTCATTTATTTTCTGTTTGTTCTTTGTTTTACCTGATCGGATTCCAATTTCATGTTGTGTATGTATCCTGATGACTAAAGCATACTCTGCTTATTGATGTTTTCTTGTCTTATTTTTTTTGTTTTCTTTTGGCAGTCATTTATTTCGCAATGTAGTATGTCCAAGCAAATAAATCCAATCATACACTCCCATTGCACAGTTCTTTCAGAACTCATTAAGAGGGCGTGATACATAATTCAAAGCTAAAAGCATTAATCTATAACTGTAGGTTTCTTGGAGCCTATTTGCGAAAAGTAAACAATAACAATCTTAGACAATAGTTTTAGCTAACGTTTTAAACAAAATTGTTTCTAGTGTTACGAACTTCTGAGGCACAATCTCTGACGCCGGGACCTCATGCATTTAACTGCGGCGCAAGAGATCACACGCAACGAATGAGTAATTCTGGGTAAATATTTACTTATAAAGTTGGCAAACACCATTATCTAGGATTGTCATTGAGTCTTTTATCAATATTGGCAAAAAAAAAAAGCGTAGAAATCAGTTGATGTTTTCACCGTTTATTTTTCTACCACGCATTCTTAAATGCAGCGTTATAAATAGATTTTCAAATAAGTTTGTGTGGTTGTTTGTGTATTATGCACGTAATAATAGGGCTTACAGCAACGTATCTGAGAAGGATATGACCAAAAACACATTACGATGTATTATTTGTATAAAGTTAACTGTATCATTTATAGATCACACAAAAATGTACATACCCACACAGGCCTACTGTTATTTTCCAAACAAAGAATGACAGTTGTTATTAGCATGTTCTTGCGTTTACTTGTTGTCAAATATTAAACTTTGAACAGTTATGAAAAACACGTAAACCACACGCCTAATTTAATACAAATTTATGTGCACTCATCCATTTCTACTGCAAACGAATATTAATAATTAATATTAATCTTACGTTCACTTGAGTTACTTCCACGAGAGCTATAGTTTATGGAATGTTTTGTGTACTTACGGGTTCACTTAAGTGAATGTTCGTGTGTTTAAATTAGACGCTTATTAACACATATTAAGGCCATGATCAATAATTTCTACTTCTTTCCCAATAATTATTTTTTTAAATACTAAACGAGGGCAGATATATAAGAAAACAGTTTTACAGTTTGTTCAAAATTGATTTTACTATATAGTCTAATTTTATAGACAAAAATATATACATTTGGTTAATTAGTTCATCATTGTAAATTACCTTAGTTTCATAATTAGACTAAACCGTTGTGTATTATGTACTGAAAAAAAATTAGTAATTGTATTAATACACCATTTTTAACAAAACTGTGCAACACTTTTACGATATCTGCTCTCGTTTCGGATTTAACAAATAATTAATATTAAAGCAGTAGAAATGATGGATCAAGACCTTTAGTATTAATTTTTATGAGTATGACATTGTAGCCTGCAATGTTTTTATCCACTGTGATTTTTTTGAGTTTGGTATATAATTTGGTTTTAGTGTAGTTAAAACGGAAACATGCAAAATATGACTTTAACAAGCCATTACGCGAAAACTATGAGAGATAAAAAAAATTTCATAAGAGCCAAATTTAGTCACATTTTGTGTCTTAAATAAGAAAATAAATATCTGGTACAAATAAAAAATAAAAAAATTGTGGTGAAAATTGCGGTAGACCGCGCCCCTTCATTCGCATGCAGCCCGTAAGAAACCCTCCGCATTTTTGTAACATGATCGTGTTAAACAAACAGGTGTGACGCGGAAGAGGAAGAATATTTGAAACGACCGCCGTGTATGTTGATCGCTTGGGGCAAAGGCACTAATCGACAGGAGGATAGTTGTTCTTCAGGTTCCAGAAGTCATGGCCTCCGAGCTCGAGGATTTCCTTCGACCGTCACAGAGCTCTCGGCTATGGGGAGGGGGAGGAGGAGACATAACAAAGACAAAGAAACCCACTGCGGTTACCACATAAAGAAATATGTACATACTGTTCTAAACAGGCTTGCCTCCCTACTTCATCCACCACCACCATTTTTTCTCCACCAGGACAGTTAGTTTAGGTTACTTTTGGTTATTATAAGTTTAGGATAGTACGAAATGAAAAATTTTATGTGATTTTGCTGGGTTAAGAAACTATGAACTGATACGTTCCCACGTATTTCCATTTGAGTTGGGGGTTACGTTACATTTCAAATAGTTCATTTAATGTAAACATTTTAAGATACCATTTATTCTAAAGCAATGCATAGCATCAAAGTGGTGAATGGAAAAGTCTTCATCAAATAAAGATGATGCAAACCTTTACGTGAAACAAAAAGTTGTGGTGCAAAGTTCCTGAAAAACTGTACAAAGTAATAGGTACTACTTTTTACTGATATAGATGTATATATAGCCCGAAAATTATAAATAAGTACTAACAACATGAAATATGAAAACCTGGTAAAAATTTCCATCTTAAAAGCAATATTTTATAATTCTACTTATTTTTTCGCGTCTGAATTCTCATCAGAATTGGACGGTGTCATGCAAAATTAGACTGTGTGCCATTTGTAACATATGTGCAAAATAATCTTCAACTTCAAATCAGTTCTTGATAAAAGGATTTAAATTATATATCCTGTTCATGTAAATACTGCCTTTACAGGACTAAAATATTTCTTGGAAGACTGTTCCAAATCTGAAGAAGTTTTAGCCTGTTTCACTGTTATCTTACACTTGTTGCTTAGACTATACTGATACTTAACGCTGTTCAATTTTGTGGGATAGAAAGAAGAAAATAGAATATGAAATTTACTGTATATGCTTTCTGGCCAATTATTTCATCTTTGTTCAATGCATGGTTGCAGTAATTTTATTTATTACATTGACACTAGGACTTTAAAAACACTTTTATCTACGAAATTTTCGTAGGCACGCCTATAAGCATTTTTTTTAATTCGCGTAGGCGAGGAAATATTTCGAGTTTAAGGTGATTGAAATTTAACCCGAGTGAAATTTACTGTACTGCGGATGCTGTATTTAGCAAAAAATTTAGTCTATTATTTACAATAAAAATGTAGCCTAATTTTCTTCCGCCATCTTAAGGGCGCGGTTAACCGCAATTTTCATCACCATTTTTTAACTCTTTATTTGTACCAGATTTTTTTCTTCTTATTTTAGACACAAAATGTGACTAAATTTGACTCTTATGAAATTTTTTTCTCTCTCATACTTTTCACGTAATGGCTTGTTAAAGTCATATTTTGCATTTTTTCCGTTTTAACGACTACACTATAACCAACTGATATACCAAACTCAAAAAAATCACAGTGGATGAAGACATTGCAGGCTACAATGTCATGCTCATAAAAATAAAGAATAAAAATTATTTGAACGAAAAAAAATGCTGAAACTGAAAAAAAATTTAAAAAATTCTATATATTTTTTAAAATTCAAATAATTTTTATTCTTTAATTTTATGAGCATGACATTGTAGCATGCAATGTCTTTATCCACTGTGATTTTTTTGAGTTTAGTATATCAGTTGGTTATAGTGCAGTCGTTAAAACGGAAACATGCAAAATATGACTTTAACAAGCCATTGCGCAAAAACTATGACAAATAAAAAACTTTTAATAAGAGCCAAATTTAGTCACATTTTGTGTCTAAAATAAGAAAAAAAATATCTGGTACAAATAAAAATAAAATAATGACGATGAAAATTGCGGTAGACCGCGCCCTTAAGTCCCTGAATAACATTACAGGTGTTCTTTAAGATACTGGTGAACGACAAAAGCCGACCACGTGACTGCGAAAATCATTTTCAAATGCGCTGAAACTGATGTGTGGCGCTCCCAATCCTCACTCATGCGCGGGACGTCATGGTTCGTAGTAACAGCCTTCCTTTAGGCTCGAGTAAGGTTAATTATGCTGTAAGTTAGAAATATCTTTAACTTTTTGGCAAGGGACAACTTCTTAAGGGGTATGGAGAGGTACGATGTCGAGCGAACCGCTGGAATACTCAATTGTCGATAAAATCTTACTACTCATCATAATTACATGGGATTTTATTTTTGCCGAGTAGATATTCTCTCAGCGGACTTTTATTTATGTAGCACTGGGCGGTATTATGCTTTGCTTTCTAGTTAAAAATCAAAAACTGCATTTAGTAAAATAAGGGATTGAAACCACAAAATCCATAAAACTGGAAAACTGTAATGTTTATAAATTTTATGTACGATAATATCCAGGCCTCTATAATAATCGAATTTTAAAAAAATTTTCCCCATTTGAATTTAAAATAATTTTAATCTCCAAAAATCTCTGCGCGAAGTGGTTTACCAATGTTGAAATTATTTTAAAACCAAAACGCAATTGTCTTTGATTTTGTGGTTTCAATACCTTATTTAACTGCCGTATTTAGTATTTTACTCGAAAGAAAGCATACTACCGCCCAATGCTTTATAACTGAACGTCCGCTAATAGAATATCTTCTCTGCATAAAAATTCTATCGAATTATAATGAGTAGTTTAGATTTTATCGACGATTGAACTTTTCATACCCCATAAGCTTGTCCGGCTGGTGTCGGTAAAATGTGCTAACTCTCGAGTCATAGAGCTTCCGTGAATTTAAAATTACATAAATTTTATAAATTTAGTTGTACTGCCGTTTCGTATTTTATTAAGTACGTTAGGGATAACAGAAAAACTAGCGGCAGAATTTTTCCCTGAGCCAAACTCTCCCGTAAGAAAACACGTTTTCTTTCAAACCTGCAGTATAACCTTAGATGTAGTCAACCACGTCACATGAGCTCCCCCTCCCTGTTTCCCTGCGTCGACCAATAGCGAAGCCGGCCCCCACGGCTCCAGTAGCAGCGTGCATACTGCAGGCTGTGTGAGTAATTGGCACCTTAGTGATCTGTCACAAGGACTTCTCGGACCGAACACGACAGCACACCGGCTTTCCTTGAGTCCAGTTCCGCTCTTCTCTGGGGAATTTGGTCATGGCCGGCTCCCGGTAGCATAGGCGTGGACTCTGTAGGAGAGAGGGGAGGGGCTCACTGCCCGATGCCCAATAAAACTGCTAAATGTACGGTGTTGTGCATAAACAGACTAAGCACCTATTGTAAGCTATGTATAAAATATTTTTTCTGATTTGAACCAGTCTTAAAAAAATAAATACTTACTTTGCAGGGCCAGAATACTTTTTGTAAGACTGTTTCAAGTATATAAGGCTTATATATAGCATGTTTTAATGATAACTAAAGTTTGGTGCTTGTTCTGTTTATGTATAACGCAGTCTAAATAATCTAAAATAGTTTTATCTATTAAACTAAAATTTCACACCTTGAAACATCTTTATGTACATGTAAATAATGATTTATACCGATCCTAATCAATGAATGCAGGAAAATAATGTTTTATTTTATTTTATTGGACTTCACGTTTCGTCCATTGTAAGAAAATGTTTGGATCTGTACCACACGTGCTGAGAAGGTGCATACGATGAATAAATGGTACATATCCCATTTAACTTTACGAAAAAGTAGCACGTAAAAGAAATATGCCAACGTTTTATGCGAATGATGCAATATTGTCTGGTAAAATTCCCACATCATGTATAGATCAAATACTTCAATTTCATGTGTACGAAGTTTGCCAAACTTTTTTACAGTAATCTACGGCGAGGTCATTGCATACATATACACTACTTTGCAGAAGAACAGGAACTAGGAAAGAAGTTGGCCATGACTAGAGATGATGGTTTATCGCGGGAAAACTTGACTATTTGCTAGGCTTCAACGTACGTTCAGCTTATCAAAAGATTACTGGCTTTTCCTTGTACGCGAAGCTACTGCCCTATTTGACTAAGCCAATAAGAATACCGCTATTTTAATATTTGATGCACGTTATTGGTCTATAGACAGCTACGTTGTGTCAGTGTT
>PNEQ01063632.1:0-30910 GCA_003012365.1 Medauroidea extradentata | reverse complement strand
CCTATGTTAAAATCATTCGCAGTTGTCGTCTGTGGAGCGACTTTGTGGAAACACGGAAAACGGAAATCAGTATGGCCGTAGTTGGGAATCGAGCCCCGGGTCTTAACGAATGTGAGTCTAACGTGTTACCGTTACGCCAAAATTCCTCTCAACTGAAAAAATATAGCTTAAAAATTACTGACCCAATTTATTTAGTTTTACGAATAATAATTTAGCTACTATGCCCCCCCCCTCACCTTTAAAAAATTTAGTTATGTTATCTATGCCTCCATTTGCGCGCAGTGAACGAGCCTGCCTTCCGAACAAGGTAATGAATTTCTCTATCCAGGCCACCACGCGTCTTTCGGAATCCGTCTGTTTTGATTCCAGGATGTACAATCGGTAGAGATGATTGTTTATCGCGGAAAAACTTGACTACTGGATTTCAACGTACGTCCAACGTATGAAAAGTTCACTGGCTTTCGCTTGTACTTAGGGCTGTTACCCTTTGACTGAGCCAATAAGAATCCCGTTATTGTAATATGTGATGCCTATAATTGGTCTGCAGACAATTACGTTGTGTCTGAAGTATATCACCGAATCATATATGCTGCAATAAACTACAGCGATTTCAAGGGTATGCTGGCACAAAACATTTTCGCGATATACCATCACTATCGTCTCTAGCAATAGGCCATACGTCTCCTATCTACCAGAAAACTCAGTGATATAATTGTAAATTTAAAGCAATATATCTAGAGTACTAGCGTATAAATTTTAGTAATGTGTTTTCTTTTCAGAAATAATTAACGTCCTCCGAGGACAGATACAAAATTGATTTTATGCTACCTAAAATTGCGTACTCCCATTACATACTAAACTATATAACACGACATTACCACGATTATTTGCATTGTATTATCGTGTGAGAAATCATATTGCTGTTAAGAGTGAAAGTGTTTGGATTTAAACAGAAAGTAATAGGCCTATATCCGTTTATTATTATTCTTCAGGCTATTTCTGGTACGTTTACAAAATATAGTATACTTAAAATGAAATGTTGATTTTTATGTGTGTACATGTGCGTGTAAAATGGTAATGTATTTAGTAATAAAGCAAACTGAGAAACGCTCTGTTATTTAATACTTTCTGAGGGATCATAGCAGCTCGGAAAATACCTTGGAACAAAAACTAGCTACAGCAACATCGTGAGTTCTGCTTCTCTTTAATTATATACACCGTTTTTATTCTCTTATTACGTGCTGCAGACTAACATCGCCGACGAAACTATCTTGTATGTATTACCCTGCGTACACAATGTACGAATCGTGTTTCCTAGATTGCATGGTTCACTATATTACTGACAGTTGTGACTGAGCATTGTGTATGTAAACAGTCTATCATCGACATTATTGATGCTTCTTACGGCGTCCGAATAGGCTGCATGCTTGACGAGAGACTCGTTTAAAGGAAGTGTTTCAGAAATATTTTCTGAGTTGTTACATCGTATAAGTGCGTACTTGCAGAAACGTTCCCACTCGTTTACTGTCAGTTTATGAAAAGCGAACTAGGAACAGCAGTTTGGTTTGGTGTAATTTTCTGCAGCTGCAAAACACAGCAAACACGTTTAGCAGTTCATCGCTCAGTACCTAACTCTGTTCACTGCAAAAGGCGAGATACTACATACAACTGGTACTGTTGGAATAGTTGAAAATAATTGCATCGATCGTGAACGGCACAAAAATTACTTAATATATGTAATTTTCAGTCGTTAAATCCCAACATCACTTGCCTGCACCATGTTTATAAGAATCCATTTTACTATTTCTTCTTTCTTCTCTTTGTCTTGAAAGCTGTTCTCCTCATAAATGAGGCGTCGGATAACACCTTTAACACTACAACAAAAATTTCAATTTTAATTAAAATAAATTTTAGTACAGTATTAAATATTTATTTTGTACGTAAAAGACAACCAGCGAAAATATATTTTATATAAATTTACCCAATTTATTGTGCATAACACACGCTGTGGAAATTTCGGCTGTATTCTAGAATTCGACTGTTCATATATACAATTTCTTAAAGTAAATTCGTAAGTTATATGTATATACATTGACGCCTTAATCGCTTACAAGTTATTATTTGAAGTAACGTGATAACATCAATGCTAATACGATAAAGTAGAACATTTTCCGACATTTTGGATTAATTTTATATTGTTTTATACCGATTTATTTTTGTATATTTGGAGAAGATAAGGTTATTAATCGTATGAAGTCTACTGTTAAAACAATACGTCAAACTATTGATTAACCCAATTTAACTTGTGGTAATGTAATAGTTAACTTTTATTAGAAAATAATGCCTTCCTGCTATCTCACAAACTAAATTAATAGAAGGAGTACATGAAAGTAATATTTAAACATTCCGGTGAGTCATATGCTGTGCTCTAATATTGTCAAACGTTTGAAACCAAATCCGTAACAAAAGTTACAACAATAATAAATAAATCATAGGTGGTGGTGATATTTTCCACCTTAAAAGCACTTATAATCTACCTAATATGCAGTAGAAACACTTTCTTTTCAACAAAAGAAAAAAAATTCTTTGATAGTTTTTAGCTTCCGATAAAGAAATTTTGCTTTACAACAATATCGATTTTGTGATGTCAAATTTATTCTTAAAAACGTTTTCTTTGAGAAAACAGTTACGATGTTCAACTCAAAGCTTCTGTTAACATTACTGTACCTATTTTATGATGAATATTACTATTACACAATTGTTACAAATAATGTTTATTAACACTTTTTTTAATCCCCGACGCAAAAAGAGGGGTATTATAAGTTTGACGTATCTGTGTGTGTATTTTTGTGTCTATCTGTGGCATCGTAGCTCCTAAACGGATGGACCAATTTTGATACTTTTTTTTTAGTTTGAAAGCTGACGTGATCGAGATGGTTCTTAGCTATGACTCAAGGAAATCTGTTCAGCCGTTCAAACATAAAAGAATTGTTATCATATAACCTAATTTTTTTTTGTTTGTAATCAATGCGTACCAATAAGGTATGTACAAACAAAATATTAAAGAAAACTAAAGAAGTACACGTAATACGTAAATTCATATTGAAAATCAAAACGTGCGTTGTTGCACTACTAAAATCTTTAATAATATTAAGTGTATGCGAGTAATTTAAAAATAATGAAATAAAAGCGAAATAAAATTTTTAAGTAATACCCGACATAAAAAATTCTAAAAAGTAAAAAAAAAAATTATATTTCTCTCCTGACCTTTAAACTTCATTGAAAGTACCTATTAATATTTTGACGATGAGCGTCGTCACGTCGAGGGACAACTAATTAAATTAAATAAAAAAAGTATAAAAATAAAAAGAATATTGATAATGATAAAAGTATGGATTCTACACCGACTTACTCCATGTAAGCAACGTTGGCATGTAACAAAACAACAATCGTTTAGTTTTCAGTCTTGATTAATTTACTCTGAAAAATTCGCAAAATAGACACAACCGTCAACGACATCAGCCCTGACGTTTCTGCCCGTTCGGGTCCTCACATTCTGAGACGACCCCCCTCCCTTGCCATATACCGCACGTCGCGCGCGGCTATCAGGCGAACGCTTTTATATAATTGGTACAATGTCGAAACACTGCATGAACTTAGTATATCTTGTAAGATTGATATTGAAAACTAAGTTCATTCGTACAATTTGAAACTAATAGATATTTTCTATTTTTTCTACCTGTGTATAACTAATTAGGCTATACTTTTTCAAATAGAGGTCCCCCGTCTTGACGCTCATCATCAAAATGTTAATAGGTACTTTTAATTAAGTTAAAAGATCAAGAGGGAAAATTTTATTTTTTTTACTTTTGAGAGTTTTTTAACGTCGGGAAAACAATTTGAAAATAAAAAATAGTTTGCGAGTAGAATATTTAATCTTAATTTACGAAAACTACTAAAATATCGCTATGTTGCATGTTGAAACCCTAATTTGGAGAACCCCCTGCACCCACCCCTTTAAAAAGGGGGTTCATTATATTATTCTCATGTTAACCCCCCGTTACACAAATCCGCGCTACGCCTTTGCTTCCATCACAGCGACCCGAGTTCGTTTGCCAGCAGAAACATTGTATCCTACGGGTTAACAGTTCAGAAGTCTGTCTCTCAATGTGTAATGCCTAGCCTTGGGTTAACTCTCTCCACTATATTAATTTTTTAATTAAGATTACTGCTTAGTTAAACGGCAACAAAATTTTTTGTCGACATTGCTGTTCATATTAAGGTGGCCGCCTGCTCAGGCCATCAAGCGAAGTTCAGAGCTTCGGCCGTTGCAAGATAATTTAAAAAAAGTTCATCGCGCATGCGTGACATTTGCTTAGGAATAACATTTAAAAACGCTACAAGTGAGTACACCCATTTCAAGTTAACCATTGCTTACGCAGGTGTCAAAAAATGGCGAAAATGTGTGTTCTTTGTGGATCTTCATAGACGGGAAATTTAAGCAGCAGAATATTTTAAAATGTATAGGCTTGTGTAATACAACTTTATCTTTACAATAACGTTACAAAGTATAGATTCAGCACTGATTGTCTTATAGAGGTGAGTTGTTTGCGAGAAGATTGCACACCAGTTCAGTTTCTTGCATCTAGAGGCTACGGGAATGCGTGGTGTGTATGCTATATCCGTCATTACTGCTTCCGCTCTTTTAGACCTCGTACGTGTGATAAACGTCTACGTAGGTGACCACATTAAATTTATTTCCCTGCTGTGGTTCGTATTTACACCAAAATTGTCTATGCCGCAACAAAATATGTGTTGTTGCAAAGGTGGTGTTTTTAAATTGTCCGTGAGACTATCGATATCGAAACACTTATCGACTCTCGCCTGTGGTCAGCTTTGCCGTTTGAAATATGTTCGAATCATAATTGCAATGATATTACCTTCGTTGTCCCTGCAGTGCAAGTTTTTTCTCTGCAGAATGTCGTCCATAAATACTAACCGCAAGCCTTTCTACTGTGGTGTCGACATATCTTCCTGGAAAAAAACTTCAACTCGCAAAGTCATCAGGAAGTGTTTGCAGTTATAAAGGCGAAGTCTCGCCTGTCGTGTTGGATTTTCCATTTATAAGTCATATTTTTTTTAATTTATATAATATTACTATAGCACTATACAAATATCTTCGGTACTACTCACCAATTTTACATACGCATTACTAATATCTCTAAAAACACGAAAATATATTCATAATTAAAAATTAAATTTTCACTAATTACCACAAAAATATTGGTCAGAGTGACAGTGATTTATTTTGTATATATATATATATATATATATATATATATATATATATATATATATATATATATATATGGATGTTGGCTTGCATGTAATGTATGTATGAACGTATGTACACTAAAAAAAAGAGTATAGTTGCATTTACCATACTTTTGTTAAAATAGGGACAACAAAACATTTAGGTTCTTGGTAGGTACTACTCTGTATAGTTCTTTCAACAATCTGTTTTATAGAAGAAACAAAGAGTCTTGTTGGTCTTACAAACCAGATGGTAACTTATACAAAACAGATTGTTGAAGGAACTGTCCAGAGTAGTACCAACAACCAAACTGTTTTGTTGTCCCTATTTTAACACAAGTATGGTTCCTTCAACTTTACTTTTTTTTCAGTGTATGAATAAGATCTATAAACTTCTACACCGTTTGACCGATCACCAAGAAACTTGACACAGGTATGTATTTTTATCTTCATGGAGAATGTTTATACGCTATTCATAGTACTATAACTCGCCAATAGAAGATGCTGCAGCGCATAAACTTCTCTACAGTTCAACCGATTGCCATGAAAACTGGTATATAAAGAGGCAGGACATCGCCTGCTAGGTTCTGCTAGTTCAACGCAAATATTGGGCAAGGGCGACGACGGTATATTTTAAATAATTGTTTTTAAACAACCAAACACAATAAAAGTAGTAATAACCAACTTTTCTTGTGATACCCTAACTTAGACACTCTTCTCTGATGCGAATGTGTTACAAGGCACCTACTGTTGATATAAGTTTTAACTGACTTTCTAAATAATTGTGCTTAAAGAAGAATTTTTAAAATTTTTAAAAATAATATCACATTCTGTGGCAGAAATTACAGACTGTAATTAATTTTATTCAATAATTTAAACATACGTCTTTATTAAAATACACTGAAAACGGATGTCCGCAAATCTTTACTTTTCATGTTTTCTGAAGTTAAAGGGTTGCATAGAGAAACTTAAGAATAAAACATCAACGAGGTAATGTATCCTTTATGCATCATAACTTATTAACGCGTCACCTGGGGGATGGAGATAGGCACAGATTGTACGTCGACAGTAAAGAAGGCAGAATGTGGGATGACAGCTTCCGCTGTAACACGTAGCGACTCCCAGCATTGAACTTGTTTTGAAGTAGGTTATTTAGCACGGTTGGGCGGTGAACGCGGTACAAGCCGTCTCACGCAGCTGTGTCGGGTTGATAAAGAAGAAACACTCTGCATTATTTCACGCTGGGCGCCCAGCGGGATCCTGAACCGACTCGGACTGCTGTGGGACAACCAATCAGTACGTCTCTGGCTTTGCTTGTGTTGATTCCTCCGTTCCTCATTAAGTGGCCATTTCTACTGGAGCTTGAAATATTTTGCAGTAGGTTGCGGTCGTTATTTATTTTTTGTTCAAGAATCTACTTAAGAGTGCGTGGTATATAATTCAGCGCTAAAAGCAAACGTTTAGAATCGTAGGTTTCTCTAAGCCAATTTGTAAAAATAAAAAAACAGCAGACAATAGCTTTGGCCAACTTTCTGAGCGAAATTTTTTCTCGATTAACGTCTCTTATGTCAAAATCTCGTACATTTAATTGCGGCGCAAAAGATTACGCTTAACAAATGCATCATCCCGGGTAAATGTTTGCTAATAAAGTTGACAAATATAATTATCAAGGATTGTTGTGCTGTAGTTTTTCTATATTGACTTTCAAAAAGTATATATCTCAAATATATAATTCAGTGCTTATTTATCTATCTAGCCCTGACTATACCCTTGGTTATACCAGTTCTGGGTTTTCAAGTCGTAATATTAGTTTTACGGTGTAAATAAAAACATGTGTTCAGGTAGAAGCAACTTATTTATATGTATATCCACAGATTGCTGCGCAAGGGGAACTATGCAGAGCGAGTTGGAGCGGGAGCTCCAGTCTACCTGGCTGCAGTCATGGAGTACCTGAGTACCTGGTTGCAGAAGTGCTCGAGCTGGCGGGGAATGCCACACTCGACAACAATGAGACGAGAATCATCCCACGTCACCTGCAGCTCGCCATCCGTAATGACGAGGAGTTGAACAAGCTTCTGTCTGGTGTGACTATCGCCCAGGGTGGCGTCCTGTCAAACATCCAGGCAGTGCTGCTGCCCAAGAAGACAGAGAAAAAAAGCCTAAAGGGCAACATCTTTGCTATGTAAAATGCAATTCGTAAATATTAAGAGCAAAGAATTAGTACACCGTTTTTCTTACACTATTTACAGATTGAATTTAACGTGTAAAGCAAAGTTAGACCAAAAATTTTTAAGTTTGATACATTAAATTGGTTGTACATAATCACATTTTTGTTTGTGCTCCAAAGCAAATATTATAGCTTGAATGTCAATAATTTGTACATCAGCGGTATAGTGGAATCTTGATGACACTGTGGACAGCAGTTTTCATAATTACGTTTTAATTTTGTTTTTTATTTGTACCATCTATTTGTCTTATTTAAGACATATATTGTGTCTAAATTTTGCTCTTATTTAAACTTTTTTATCTATCATAGTTTTTGCATAATGGCGAGTCAAAGTCAAAATCTGTACGTCACGGTTTTACGGACAATATTAAAACCAACTCACGTGTCAAAATGAAAAGTATTCGCAGTGAATAAAGATGTTACAGGTTACAAGTTCTCCTATGTACGAACACAAAATGGAATACATTTGTATATTAAAAAATATGCTAAAATTTTACACAAATATTTTTTAACTCATATTTTGTAGTTTTATATAGGTAAACTTGTAGCCCACAACATCGTTATTCACTGTGATTTTTTTTTCTGTTTGGTAAGTAAGTTGGTTTTAGTGACATCCTTGAAACCATAACATGCAAATTTTAACTTTGACGAGCCATTATACAAAAACTACGATACATAAAAAAATTAATACATGAAAAATGTGTGCCTAAAAAATCAGGCCTTTTTATAAAAATATAATAAATGACGATAAGAATTGCTGTCTACCGTCACCAGTAAGATCCTACATTATATTAGTATGTCAAACAAAATAATACTGTTAAAACAAAGTCCACATGAGTTTGAATATCAGCACGTTTACTAGAAATTTTACTTTCGGTCATCTCAAACTACTGCCATACATGTGAAAATTCCTAATGAAAAAAAGACACCCGTTGAAGCGAAATTCCTTCAAATAAAATTTTATGGTCACAACGAGGATAGATTTTTACATGTTAAGGAGCATCCATACATAACCGAGATCTGAGCAAGCGGGCGACAGACGTACACTTGGAGTGACAGCTGGGTGTGTTCTCGTTTGAGAAGGCACACTGTGGGTGGAAACCAAGGTATAAGCCTACATTGACTTGAGGGGAGTATCTGTAAGTGTAGAAGAGGAAAAGTGTTCAGAAAATATTAAAACACTCTTTGCTTTTAGCCGTTTTCCGCACAAAAAATGTACTTAAGTGTTTAAATACTGGTATCTACTCATAAAGGACGCATATAAATTACTGCAGTTACATTATTGGTTTAATAGAAGAATGTATAATATAAATAACTTATACTATATTACAATATTTCTCTGAAATCCTTAATTTTTTTATAATCGTACTGAAATTCCTCTATAAAAACTTCGACTACAGAGACAGAGATACGGCTTTTGAGTTGTACAGTCGTAGGTACATTATTCTTTGATAAAATAGAATAAACAAATCATCCTGTAATGGCGCAAATTTATTAAATTTATTACATTGGTTGGGGCACAGTACCTTTCGAACCTACACACCCCATCGCTGTCATCTCGGTACAGCCCATATTGCTATAAAATATTTAAAGACGTTTTTGAGTGCGCAGAAGGCTATGAACAAGTAAGGTTTTTTTTATTGAAAAACACTCGGTAGCACATGTTCATATTTTTTATACCTGTAGCTAAGTAAAACAGAAAACTGTTTCTGTCCGAAAGAGATATCCTGATAGGCGAGTGAATTCCACCACTTAATATAATTTAGCACGCAAATATCTTTCCTTTCTCGCGCCTGGGCTCCCAGGAAGGCAGGGCTCTTAAAGTCCAATTTAAGTAAAAGAATGATATTAAAGCACTGCACGTAGTGGCTTATGCATAGAGGTAAAACAGTGTGAAAATTTCCAGTCAGCGGCACCTTTAGTGCTCCATTGTCTTTGAGCCTGACACACACACAAAGACGGCCTATCTAGCAAGTCACCTTAATATTCACACAATAAGTCACAAAACTATTTTATTAATAACAAAAGAACAAAAAAATATGGATTCCAATCACTGGCATTTTAGTAATTCCAGTACGAAAATAAGAAAAGAATTTTTTCCATAAGTCTACGCGTTGAAAAGAAGCTATATTAAAGCATACGTTTCCAGTAGTTTAGATTTATTGCAGGCATATACTTTCCTATGCCACTGTTTCTTTCAAACAGTGATGATATAATCGACAATGTGCAGTAAACGTCCTACCTTTCCCCATTTATTACGTGTAGATTCGTTCTATTGAATATATTAATTTAGAAATCTAACCATTTTATAGTCGACATTTTACTTACTATAATATAAGTAAGAAATTTCAAGAAAAGAAGGAAAGTTCGTACTCATAAGGTTAAAATTAATTAAAATTTATAGCCTTACCTCAAAATTACAACCCACTTTTTAACTGAAACTTTTTGATGGCGTCCATTTATTTGAAATTACTTTTCAGGAAGGCCTTTCTTGGTTATAGCAACGTGATCAGAACCTAGCAGAATTTAAAAACCGCATGATAACTTTCGCTCAGATACTTTTTGTAGTCTAACGGGTTTTTTTACGAATGGCCATTAATAATATACCACTAACAGGTAAAGATCTGCCATGTCGTTTATAAAATGGATATTAAAAACAAAACAAAAAGTTACGCATTACTAAATAATATTGCTGACAAGTTGGGAAATAGCGGTCGCAGAGGTCAGAGTTGCTACCTACATTAAAAAAATATATATTGTTTTCATATAAAATAACATAATCGAACGACGAAGCACGTATTTACAAGATATTATTTAAAGGTAATAATTGTAAAACATATGTGTTTATTTTATTTTTTTGAAATAAACTATACCGTTTATGTGCTTCTGCCGCTTTTTCAATGGAACGTGTTTCATGTTGAAGTCGATTTCCGGTTTTTATGCGCTGAGGAGAAAACAGCTGCTTGAATATTCAAGTGCAAATAACCAAGTCTAACAAAAAATTTGTTATTCTCTCACATAGTACAGGTAAATGTGGAGACTTAAAAAATAACCTCGTTCAAAATATTTTCTTGAATGTCTTACGATACTTGACATTTCTGACGTAAAATAAATGTGTTCGAAACTTTATTGCGTATACATTAATACCAGTGCCGCCAGGTACAAGAGAGAAAAATTATTATTTTACCAATTTTACCCACGGAGGTTGATACAACGGAATATTTAGTTTGGTATGACAGAAACGTTAATTTAGAATTATAAAATTAATCAGGACGTTACCCCTAATATAGGTGGTCAGGATTGAATCTAATCAACATGAGAATGCCAGCTAGTGTCAGCAAAAACATATATGTTACCACACATTTTTGTAAGATAATATTCTCTATCCTTGAAAGGGAAGCACGCTTTCCATTACTTTTCCTGCAAAAGTACTCCCACCAAACGATCCGGGTTCGATTCCCGGTGTGGTCGGTCCCCGCATTATAGCATGTGGGAATCGTGCCGGCCGATGCCATTGGTCGGCGAGTTTTCTCGGTGATCTCTAGTTTCCCCGGCCCCTTCATTCCGGTGCTGCTCCACACTCACCTCATGTCACCCCTCACCAGCGCTGAAGACCACGATGTTAAGTGCTGACCAAAATCTCTCAATCACTCGTGTAAAAGTATCGTACACTATCGCAATACTGAATCAGCAACATAACTTTCTCTTGGTGAAAGGGAAAAGTACGTCAATAGCGCAAGGGTCGTGTATGGTAAAAAAATTCTTAATATAGGTTAGAATGTTTTAGAAATTAAAACAAATTTAGTGAACACTTTAAGACCAGGCTCTATAGTTTCTGGTTTTTGCCATTGTAGATATCTTTTTTTTTACAAGAAATTGTACAAATTTGACTAAAAATAATCAACTGATCAGAATATCGTTAGGTACATAATTGTCTACAACCATAGTACTTACTACCTTAAAAAAATCAGGCAACATATATAAGACGATGTTAAACAAAGCTACCAGACAGAGTTTTGATATATGTTCTAGTTTAGTCGTGAAATATTAATTTATCTAAAAAAAAAAAAAGTAGAAACAAGAGAACTTAACAGACAAAAAAATTATTAATATGTTAGCCTAAATTCAAATATTGCTTAAATAGTACACAATACTTCTGAAATCGTACAGTCCAAAAAGTTAATGGTACAGTTTTTGCATGATATTTAAAACTTATATTTGGAAAAACAGTGTAGATAGGGACCCATAGCGTTAAGCGCTGATCGAAATCTTTTCACTCATCAACTTTTTCAATTTGTATCTGACTGTCTGGAACACTATAATTGCTCAAAAAATACGATTGAATAACAATAATTGTATCTCGAGAACTGTTTGCACTAGACGCGCGAGAGAATTATTTCAAACGACCACAGTCGCCCGACGCGTTTTTTTTTTCTCTTGCTGTTGTCGGAAAACCCTGCGGGCGCAAATCGCAGTAGCCTGACCGCTCTTCCTTGCCAGTTTTGTTTCATTATTTTATTTTTATTCTTTCAGGTGACCTCAAGGTCACCGCGATACTTCGCACTTGTTCCGTCGTATGGCCTGTGGGAAAGGGTGGGAAAGTGAAGGTTTTTTTTATTGGGAATATTATTTATTTAATTGGGGTTTATGTCTCTTAGAAAGCGAGGTCATTATAGATGGTTACAAACAACTTAAGGGCGCGCTCACGTCAGTTTTCTACGTCTTTTTTTATTTTTGTATTTGTACCAGATATTTTGTTTCTTATTTTAAACATAAATTGGGATTGACTCTTCCTCTAAGGATATTTTTGTATCTCTTATAGTTTTTGCGTAATGAGTCGTAAATGTCAACATTTGCACTTTACGGTTTTATGCACGCCACTAAAACCAACTGACATACCAAACCGAAAAAAATTCACAGTGTATAACAATGTTGTAGGCTATGATTTGACACATATAAAACAAAAAATTAAATATTTTTGTATTTAATAAAAAGAATGCTGAATTTTAAATTAAAATTTACAAATATCAAAAAAAAAATTTTTAAAAATACAAAACTATATATTTTTTTGTTTTTATATGTGTAAAATCGCAGCCTACAACATTGCTATACACTGTGAGTTTTTTTCGGTTTGGTATGTCAGTTGATTTTAGTGGCGTGCATAAAACTGTAAAGTGCAAATTTTGACGTTTACTACTCATTACGCAAAAACTATAAGAGATACGAACATTTCCTAAGAGGAAGGTTTAGTTTACAATTTATGCCTAAAATAAGAAAAAAATATCTGGTACAAATATAAAAATAATAAAATACGTAGAAAACTGAGGTGACATGCGCCTTAACACAAGGTCAGTAACTAGGATAGGATTCAGCCATGGCCTGTACAGCATTCGCGTGCGAGCGATTTGTGGAAACCATGGAAAGTTGGACGACACGTTTAACTTGTTGTTAATGTTCGGGTCTTGTTGAAATTGGCTGAACTTCTTTGGGATTGTTTATAGTTGATTTGCCCTTTCCACGCACATAGTTTTTTGCCGAAAAAAAAAATATGTAGGCCGTGTCGTATGTTTTAAAACCCATTAATTCTCACTGCATCTGTTAATCAGTTTTGCGAAATACTGGAAATGGAAAAGAAACGTCTGTCTTCTGCAGCAATCTCGAAAGGAATATCGACGTAAGTCACGTAAATTCAAGGAATAAATTATATATACTGTACATATATAAACACGACTCTTAATGTCCTTACGCAATGGAAAACTTAAGGAGTTTTAATTAACGTTTTGACTTGGCGATTGGGTTAAAAATGTGTTCCTTATGATAAAATACACACACTTAATTACAATAGGGGGGAATTTAAGTTACATTTATTTCCCAAAGGCGATCGGTAATAGAAAGCAATAAGAGAAAGAGAGGGCTGCGGGAATTACTCTTCGTTTATCATCTTAAAAATACATGTAAATAGTTAAATCACCAACTTCCTGTGTTTTTGTGTAGCATATAGGAAGACGCTACCGTTTCCTCGAGCTGGACGATGTAAAGACTTCGTGGAATACTCGGTACTTGCGATGTCTTCGGGTCCAGGCCAGGTGTTCGGACATGAAAACCAATCTCCTCGCCTATTGTCGTCAGCAAACGTTGGATGCACTGTGCGTCTTAGGAATCATTGTCGCAACATTTATAACAAAGGCTGCATGACTTGCAGTTACCACAGCATCTCGTCGCAGGGTTATATCGCGGGAACTGCATCAGTGTTCGCTGGGAGCGTGAATGAGAAACCGCTCTCAGGAAAAATAAACTTCCAACTGAGTCGTATTTGCCGGAAGGTACACTTGTAACTTATATAAGAGCACGGTCTACAGCAATTTCCAATACAAGTTTTTATTTTTTATTTGTACCGGATATTTATTTCTTATTTTAGACACAAAATGTGACAAAATTTTGTTCTTATGAAATTTTTTTTATCTCTCATATTTTCCACGCAGTGACTTGTTAAAGCCAAAATTTGCTTGTTTCCCTTTTAAGGACTACACTAAAACCAACTAATATATCAAACTGAAAAAAATTCACAGTGGATAATGACGTCGCATGCTGCAATTTCACGTACATAAAAACAAAGAAAATATGCTAAAATTTAAAATAATTATTTAAAAAATTCAACTATTATTTTTAAAATGCAAATGTGTGTGTGTTTTTTTTTTTTTTTTTTTTTGTTTAACATAGCTTAATTTGTGTCCTACAGCGTTTTTATTCACTATGAATTTTTTCAGTTTGGTAAGTGAGTTGGTTTTGTTATCGTCCTTAAAACCGAAACACGCAAATTTTGGCTTTAAGGAGCCATTACGCAAAAACTATGCGAGATAAAAAAAGTTAAGAGCAAAATTTAGTCATATTTGAGTATAAAACAAGAAAAACAAAAATATCTGGTACAAATATAAAAATAAATCTTGGTGATGAAAATTGCAGTAGACCGCGCCCGTAAGTTATTAGGTTAAGTGTGTCGTCTACTAAGAGTTTCGAAATGCATTGCGATGTGGAAGCAAGTACTTTTTTGATAGAATGATTTATTTTAGTATATTGGCGCAATAAGCACTTTTGGAATAAGCTTCGGCAAGGACGGACTGTCATTATCAAGACAGCAAGCTCATTAAAAAAACTATTTCTAAATTCTCCAGCATGGCCCTTTCAGTCTACCGTACTTCAGAATGCACTAACCGGATGTATGTTAAACTCAGACAGAAATAAGCGCTAAGCTGTGCTACAGACTTTCCACCAATAAAATTGTATGATGACCGCTTAAGGCCTCGTTTTGCAGTGGTTTCGAAAATACTTTTTAATGCAAATTAATTCTTTTACCAAAAATTCATTCTTACAGTTTTAACACTTACATATATCTTAAGTTTTCTGATGCAATGCACCAAACGGATATTTAGAAATTTGCCCCTGAAATATCACATATTTTGTTGTCAAAATATGCCAAAATGAAGCAAAATATAATTTTTTTTTGCTAGCAAACGGCGCATTATTTTAACAAACGCCCTGGCATGTATGACTGTACAGAGTCTCAAATTACTTCAATTCATTCTGTTTAAAAAAATTCGTGTTATTTGTAATTGTTTGAAATAAACTAAAATGGTCATGGCCTTAAAGTCCTATAACAAAAACGAATCGGTGGGAATATTGCACGCTAGTAAAACGCTTGACTCGTTGGGGCGATGTGGCATTTTAATCTCGCGTCGAAGTCACCCTTATAGCTCCGTCGCTTCTGAGCCTCTTTCGCGTAGGTAAGGCGGAGTCCTGAAGATTTATGCTATGTGGCAAGTCAAAAGAATAATTTTACCGAACTTAACTCATTTTCTGTCCAAACATTAAATAGTTTCAAACAGAGCAAGAAGTACTGTATGCTTACTATAAGTTGTTGGTAGAAACCAAGATCAGTAAAGTCGGCCATAATCGTTTCAAGTACAATGCATTATGGCCGGAACTGCAAGATGAAAATGTGTACAGTTTCGCAGAACCGCAGAGTGTACCTACTGAAGGTACACGCACTGAAAAAAATATATTGTTGTAAGGACCATTCTTCTGTCAAAATAGGTACAGCAGTCCAGTTTTGTTGCCGGTATTATCTGGATTACTTCTACAACAACCCGTTCTGTAGTCGTAGCCTAAAAGTATGTTCTAAAGAACGAGCAAAGAGCATATTTCTATCACAGTACGTTACTTCTACATAATAGATTGTTGTAGACACAATCCAGATAATACTAACAATTAAACTGGACTATTTTCCCTGTCTTATTAGCAGTATGGAAACTACAACAATATCATTTTTAAGTACGCTTATGTTCCTCTCAATTATACCACTATTAAAAAAAAAGTTAAAAATTATATACAAATAGTAAAAACTCGGTAAATTTGGCAGCAGTAGTAATTTAGTACTAGTTTTTTTTTCTCCCCACCTTATACTACTAACTAAACAAGTCTCTCCTACGTACTCAATGGCTTCTCATGCTATAATGTTGATGCATCTGTCCAACGTGGATGTAAGCACACGACAAGCATTCTAAGTCAAAGAAAAGAAATACGTTAAACATGGCCTCTCCACTCCTTCGAGCTCAGGTCATAAATTGATGAGGAAGTGTTCCAATTAGGCCGCCGTTTCAGCAGCAACTCTAATTCTTAAACCCCATAAGCATGCTCCCAGATATTCACAGTCGGCGTGTAGTGTCCTGCTCCGCGCGTTTATTAATAATAAATAACACACTTGAACGATTTACAGCGTCACGCAATTTACAGCCCACGCTGTTCGGAGCAGACTACTCTGACCATTTCTCTCGCAGCATGTTCCTCGGCTTGATTGGAACGACCGTCTCGGATCGTATCCATAACACGTGTCTGAAAAGATTTCCCAGCAACCTGCCTGCATATATTTATGCCTATGTCACAATAAGTGAGGAAGATAGCAATACATATAAATTTTGATTGGCTTTCATTTTGAGTATCTAGATAGGAGTCTTTATATTTTGTAGGACGTTCACGGTAAAGAGAGCGCTTTTTAAGAGTTAGAGGATCGGACGCGTGAGTCGTGATTTAGCGTGGTACGGAAAGTATTTTTTCTTGTATAACTATTAAAAATGTTTCAAATGAGTTTATCTACGAAAAGAGGCACACTTCAAACTGTGTCCCTATGATTTAAAAAATACCGTCCGCTTCTTAAAACCATGATTCCCAAGCTCCTCAAAAGTGCTAAAAATGGCCTTTTCACGTTGCTGTAGCAGAGAAAATATCGATCGTAATCGTAAAACTAAGCCATAGAAACCTGCATTGGACATTGCCACATACTTTCCACAAATAAAACCACAGGGTCATCGCTTGAAGTCCCATTGAAAAACTGTTTCTACGAGAACACTGCTCGCTAGTTTAGTTCTTCGCACCTAGAGGCGATGAGGTGTTTGACGGACGTGTTATATTCGACTTATCGCCTTCCCCGTTTCCGTGCCTCAAAACGCAAAGAGTGAGCTATCGTCCACTAACTCTTTTAATTTCTTATAATTTTTGTATTTTCAGAAAAATGTTTTTCTGCCACTTTCCAATACAAAAATAGCCGTGGAACAGGATGTTGTAAAATTGCGTGTCAGTATTTTGGGGAAACTTTACTCGCATGTAGAGGTACAGAAAATGTTATATGGACACAGGTCGGAAAATGCACCGTCTCTGCACTACAGTGACGATATCTTTTCACATGTTCCCATCAACTTCCACAGTTATTCCTATGGAGTAGAGTACAATGTACAGGACTGCTGTAATGACATTCCGTGTCATCATCATCCAGCCCGCGTTGTGAACCGTACATTATGTATTGCGAACTGTAGTGCAGAATCGGTGTTTTTTTCGGACCGGTATCAATGAACATTTTTTTGTTCTTCTAGATTTGAGGTTTGTTTCTCCAAAATATTGACATGCATTATGACAATAGCCTGTTTGCATTACACCATGCTCAAATGTTAAAGTAGAAGGGATTAATAATGGTACTATTATGATTAAAAATTTTGCGAAATCCATCTTAAAAAATTGCTAAATATTTAAACACGAACAACCTTGAGAGCACTTATGCGTTCTGGGCGTTCCACATTACAGAAATGAACATTAAATACAATTTTACGCAGGTGAAAACTTATTTTCCATTCTTAGGATGTAAACTAATGTTCACGATTTTACTTTAAGCTATTCTGTTAAAACAATTAATAGAAATTTATAATAATCACGAAAGTAAAATAATTTACAGTGAAAAGAAAAGCACTTAATTGCTTAAGGATACAATGTGATTACACGGGGGGAAAATTGTTTAGTTTTTTTTATTTGCCGAAATTAACCTATATTTTCTAGATTTTTAACCATTTTCATAAAATGCCAAAATAATACCAATATCACAGAGATAAACTGAAATAACGCAAATGCCTTTACTTTCGCAATAAAATTAATTAACTTCAGTGTTTAAAGAATATTTTATTATTTGTATCTAGCAAATGAAGACAATGAAATTACAACTTTTGAGATGCGTTCATGCATAAATTGTATAACTTTTTATCAGTTTAATTGGCATTTAATTTCATGTCGAAACGTTAAGCAGAGTTTGTTACAAGGCAGTTATAAGTTTGTTAATATCTTATGTATTAAATTACTTTATGCTGAAGTAATGACTGGGTGTAAATTTTTAAAACAGTAGCACAAAATCGATTATTTCAGTAAGCAATCGTTCTTGAAAATATATAATTTGACTTTGAGTATAGTTGTAGTAATTGTAATAAGACATGTCTGATATTGGAAATATGTAAGTTCATTTCCCCAAATACCTTTATGGTAGTAGGAAATAGTAAAAGAATGTAATGACTAATTCGGACATCTGCTTTTTCGAAAAAAAATTTTGTGGCTTGTTGTCTTTATATCAACTTAAGTATTTGTGTGTTAACAGTCCTTACGATTGAAAAATGATTTTAATTTATATCTCAAAAATGGTTACATTCAGCGATAAATACATGTTAAAATTTTTGTTGCAAATAATTTTTGTAGATAACATACGCACATGAAACAACAAATAATAGATTTACAGTGCCGTATTTTAGACAAATTATGAAACACCCTCATTAGTTTTCCTGGAATAGGGTTGCTATTGGGGTCAATTTTTTTTTTTGTTTTGTACTTCTCTCTTTAATAATGCGTTGTACAGAAAATCAAATAATTATCAGTCATTTCGGTAGCGTTCATTTAAAAAATCGTCTGGTTCAACTACACTTTAAAGGGTAGGAGTAGACTTAGCCTATACGTCAAGTATATCTTATAGATCTATTTTTTTTATGACGAACCATCTGCCAAAGTTTGTCGGTAGAGTCCAACACCATATTGTATATCGTTATAGCAAGCAACATTTGGATTCAAATTAAAGCAACAGTTACAGGAGGTCAGAAGAATGTGGTACAGCAGAGAGTACACAAAGAGTTACCAATATCAATCACGTGTATATTTTAAACAGAAAATTTTACGAAGGAATATTGCAGAAATGTGCAAGAAATTTGCGTGCCTTCAGAAAAATCACAGATTAAAGCAAGGAAATCGTCGCCACTGGCGGTCCAGAGAAAGAGAGAAAAGCTAGAATCAATTCATGAATATTTCATCAACTTCTATCAGCATTTCTGGGTAAGTAGCCTTTACCGTGTCTTCACAGGCTTGCCCCACCTTCCCTTATTTATTCCGAAACAAATGAGAAAAATTTTCCAGTGCATCTATTAATACGCCACAAGCAAAATAAATGTACTTTTCTGTGCCAGTTACGAAGCCATAAAAGGAAATATAACAGTACTAGTTCCCAATTGTCAGCAATTTTACACAGACAAAGAACAAATTTCACTGTAAATATTTTAATGAATAGCTGGATGTATATGGAAAACGTTTTTATTTTCACGCCTTTCTCCTCTTTTCTCTATGAGGTTGTTGAAGTGTCCTTGCCTCCCATCGAGATGATACGGATTCGACTCCTGGCGGGTTTTATCCCTATTACGTGCTTATGTTAGGGTCGTCGATATAGGATACGTTTGCATTCTCCGGCGGGTTTCCTCGTGGTACTCCCGTCCTTCTCATCATTCGCGTTCCGCTGCTCCTCTACCATAGCGCTACATTTCGAGTAGGCTTACTCCTACCTGTTTCGGCCCATTCAGTAGTGTGTGTCAGGGTGTGATGCCCATTCTTCAGGAACCCTCCCCAGACACAATGAATTACTGTTATTACTATGCACGTCTTACAAATCGGATGCATTGCACTCAGAGGAACCACTACTACGTGTAATTCAAGAACCATATATCGATGGTTTAAAGCACAAATACTGTACGTCCATTTTTAAATGCTGCAAAATTATATTTAATATTGTTCTCAGAATACCAGCTACAAATTATACTTTACATATTATTTTTCCCATGGTTTCATCTGTATTGAACATTATGAGCATGTTATCTCTGCTAGTAAGTTAAAACTTTATTTTAAAAAATATTAATTAGACGATTTGCATGGTCATACAATATTTGTGCCTTAAGCCATCGATATATTGTTACGTTCGATTTTTATGAGACCTTAATTTTTGGGCAAATTTCCGGTCAATTCGAAATTTCATAAGCTTATTGTATTTATAGGTATTTCGTGTTTTGGCATGGTACTTGTGGATTGCTACTGGTCGTGGAGATTTAACCGAAAACCCGGGCGGTTATTTTCCACAAGTGGGGGGCACTGCACTGGGGTCATCGCCTCGCGCGAAATGCGGCCTAAGCATAGGGCATGAGCTATATAAGGGGATCTGCCCTCCCCCTGGGGTCGTTGTCATCGGTCAGAGGCAGTGGGAAGCTGCCCGCTGGAACAGAGCATGAAGACAGGCTATCGGGACATGTAAGTTAACTTTATTTATTTATTTTTAATTTTGAAATGCCCCCTACCTTGAGACCGTTAGGAGTGATAAAAGGAGACGTAAATAATCGAAATACTTGCACTGTAGTTGTGAACAGTCCAGACGTCAGGAAAACAAAACCAGAGATTTAGTAGATTTTAAATATTGCTAGGTGATTAAGTTTAATAACAGTAACTGTATTTGTGTCGCAGAAATGGAAATGTAGTAATGATGATAAGTCGTACGTAGTTTTGTTTGTTTTCTTACTTGTCAATTCTAGTCAAAATTTTGTAAACGTAATTCTTTAATTTTAATTTTCTTGTTTGATAACGAACCTATTTTAAGGTTGTGTACCTCTCGTGAGTTCTCTATATCTGGAAGCTAAGCACGCCCCTAGTTACACCCGTAACAATATGTAAGAATAATTTGATATCATTTTTACAATTTTACATGTCAGCAAATGTTTCAAGAGAACCCATATTGACATATTTCTTCATTACAATTATGGACCCCTGATTTTCGAAAATACAATATTACACCGCTTTGTTTCCATGGCTTCCTGCCTGTGCTTGAAATGCGTTGCAGCGAGTTACCTTTATTTTTTATTTGACGATACTACTAAACACTTATTATATCTGCATATCTACGAAAAGAATACACACTTCAAACTATGTGGTAATAGTTTCAAATATTCGGCAGGTTTGTTAAATACATAATTTTCGGGCCCCTCAAAATGGCTAAAAAAGTTTTTTTTTTTCAGACTGCCGTTTCTGGAAAAATAACAACCGTATTCGAAAAACACAACAATAGAAGCAAGCGTTAGACTTATAACTACGCTAGTTATAAATAAAATAATGTGGTCACCGCTTAGTCCCATAGGGAAAAGGATAATAGTAAAGCACTGCACGACAACTGAGTGGCTTGTGCGGAGAGACAATGATACATTACATACGTCGATCAGCGGCAAACCTTACCGCTCCTGCCTCACACACACAAACACAGCCTATCCAAGGAGGCCCCTTAAGTACACACCTACATCTCTGCTTCGTGCTTATTGGCAGCGTGCATTTGTATAAAGGCGTCCTTATTTGACTGGGCCAATCAGAACAATGTTACTGCGACACCACACGTTTATAGATTGGCGGAAAGAAGCCCAAGACTCTGAGAGTTAAAAATACATACTCGCTGACCACTAAGCAAAGCTGCAGGTCAGCTCGCAAGACATTGAAGGTAAGGTAAGTGAGCTTTCCGTCTCGTCGACAACGAGGTCATTAGAAGCAGTGACACATTGCTTTACGCAAGGACATAAACTGGGAGAGGAGTCGGCCGTCATTAAGGCGGCTGCCTACCCCACGCTTCAAATGCGTTGCAGTGTGTTCGTAAACAGAGTTTCCCTACGAAACAATTCCACGAGTGCCCATTGTGCCAAATTACAAAAAAAGACACTATGCTAATTAAAAACACTTATTCTAAGCCGTCCAACATGGCTAAAAACGGCATTTTCGGACTGCTGTAATTCAAAATGTACTAACCGAATATTTGAAACTCAGGTTACGAACTGCACTGAACTTTGCTACAGACGTTCCACCAATAAAATTATATGGTCACCACTTAGTGTCCCGTAGTAAAAACCGTTCGGCGGGAATCTTGCACGTTACTTCAGCGCTTGGCTCGTTGAGGCGACGCGGCATTTGCTACGCGTTTCAAGGCCTTCTTTATGTCTCCATCATTTTTTAGCCTTTGACGCGCAGGTAGGCGACACCCTTAAGGAACGATCCCAGGAATTGCCTGCAGCGATTTCGAACAAAAACATGAAATACCGAAATCAGAATGGCCGAAGCTGGGGATCGAACCCCGGTCCTCCCGAATTATAGTCCAACGTGTTTCCGTTGAGTCACCTCGCTCGGTCGTAAGGTGTTGATACAAAGTGGTGCAAATATTTTTCCTCGGAAATCAGGGATGACTAATTTCAGTATAATACAAAAAAATAATACGAAAATGTAAATAGTAGCACTGTACTACACAAGATTAACAACAGTACGTTGAAGAAAATTTTTACTATTGCATTATAAAAATAAATTTACTTTTACAACGGTGAAAGAATTTAAGAAAGAAATACTTCGGCCCGCCTCAAAACTTTTTAAATGATCAGCTTTCTGGTACATACATGCAAAAAAAACTAGTTTTCATGGTCCATTGCCATTGAACGAATCACATATTCGTTTCCACCCTCTCCTCTTCCCCGGATCTTGACGATAGATGTGTGGTCCCGGATTCCACCGAAAGTCATCGCTAATAGTTTATGTCCTGAGGAAAGATTTGCTGACAACTTGGCAGTTTCTTCGATGTTCACTCTAATTTTCCCACCAGTCAGGTTTGCGCTGTGATTAATAGCTGGTTCATGCAAACGCGACGATCATTTAGCAGAGCATATTTAACCTCCGGTATTCACTGGAACGCTGTCTTATCTGCATTCTTAATACTCAATCAATTTAAACGCGTTCATTTTAGTTCTTAACTCTGCCATTTATACTCACGTTTCAATAAGCCGCCAGAGTTATTATTTTCCGCAAAATAGGGACATCCAAGCAATGGCTAGTACAAATTTAGGTTACTAATAGTTATGATACCTCGGAGCCTTTGCATGACGGATAAACGTCACAATTTCGTGTGCCAGTATGATCGAGTGCAATATGATGTTCGTCAATCCAATTAAATGTTTTACTAGGACGGAGTCAAGCATTTCAAAATTTTAAACTCATACAATTCGTGAATGAAGCCGTCCGCCTACTGGTCGTGTGTTTGTGTGAGTGAGGCACGGCGCCAAGGGCCATGTTGACCGGCTCATCTGGTGCGGTATCGCCTCTACCGCAAGACACTTAAACGGCAAGCAGTGGTATCGTAGATCACTCGCCTGACTGACACTTTTCGGTGACTCCATATTTTAACTGGTGAAAAGTTTTTAAACAAAGTCCAAGAGTAGTTTCACACGAATCCCGTAAGTAACTCTTTAGATATAACAGGTTGAAAATGCAGTTGTTTTTTTTTTTAACCACTTTGAGTAGCTCCGAAATAAATTTGTAATTTAGCGATGCTTTGAAAGTACCTTTCCGTCTTCGTTCGAAGTATATTTTCTCGTCATACTTCGACGCAATGGATAAATGTGGAATATTTCCGTCAACACATGCGAAAATGTGGGCCGACACCGGCCGGCGTGAATTGAACGCTGATCAGCTTGGTATGAGGCGGAGCCCTAAGGCGCTTATGAAAATTCACTAGGGAGGGGGTAAGTTAGCCAAAACTTCGAGTTTAAGGCCTCCAAAATTTAACCCGAGTGAAATTTACCTGTACTGGAATTTTCAGCTGATGGCCTATCAATCGACTACCAGAACTGACAATATTCAAATATAAATAAAATAACTTGTGAAGAACGTTCTGCGGATGTAGAATATGTAGGAATTTTTTCTTCCACCATCTTGAAACCTTGCAGGCGTTCATCAAATCCTGGTAATCGGCAAACCTTGGCCACGTGATTGAAATAACCTGCCCTTATCCTGTGAGTGAATTTTCATAAGCACCTGTAGTCTGTGAGAGATCCGCGGCTCCATGTGTGGTCAAAATACAAATAAAGCAATCAGGACCTGATAGTGTGCTGCCAATTACGTAGACTCTTGCAGATTCAATGCATCGCATCGCATCTAAGTAAGATAAGGTAAGATGGTTTTATGACCGTTTAACAACGAAGTCTTTAGAGCCGATGAGGGTGAAGTGAGGAGAAGAGACAATACGACATATCTATACCCGAGCTGGGATTCAAACTCAGGACTTTTTGTACCGTAGACCAGCTGTATCTTAATGCGAAGTACATAACTGTTATCAGTATTCTTCTTTAGGAATCATCATAATCCATGTCTTTAGATTTATTTGACCTGAACAAAAATTATTGAATGTTCACGAAATGTCATTGATACATAAGCCATAGTTCATTTGTTAATTAACAGTGTTTTAACACGCAGTAGAAGAATTTATTCCGTTCTTATTGTTACTTACCGTCTACAAACACGCTACAATTTTCTGAGCAGCCTTACCTAGCATTAACTGCGCTTATTTTAGTAACAGAACGTTGAAAGTCTACGTAAGCTGATATTTATATATATATATATATATATATATATATATATATATATATATATCTTGATAAATATCTTGATATATAGATATATATCAAATTAGTTGCAGAAACTTTCCAACCTTTGGTTTTGTTGTATTGCAGAATGAATACTGTAACACTGTATGTTGTCGTCTGACAAACAAATAAAAACTTCTTATTTTAGTGCTGTAAACTCTGGAATTTCATTTGCATACCCAAGTTCGAAATCAGACTTATTTCCTAAGATTCTCAGTCATTTCCCGGAAACATGTAATGGCAGACTATATTTCGAACTATTTCGTTATTCGTCAGATTCTCTGCGTTACCACAATATGCCACACCTTTGAGAGCGTTTGCATAAATAACTGCGTTAAAGTAGACATAATCCATTACGAAATTATCGAACTACAAATTGTTTTCTAATGTAGTAGAGTAGAAGACATGACTTAGAATAAAGAAATCTTGGAATTAAATCTCGAAATTCTGCCAAGGAAATTGTTTCTTTTCGTGTGAATACACAGTCCTATGCCCTATTTCAGGCATCTGGAAACGTAAATACTTAAAAAGAGTGCGTGGTAGATAAATAAATGCTGAAAATATCTATTGATTTCCACGCTTTTTTCGAAGCCAATATGGTTAAAATACTCAATAACAATCCTAGATAATGGTATTTGCCAACTTTACGAGCAAATATTTATCCAAAATTACTAATTAGTTACGCGTGATCTCTTGCGCTGTAGTTAAATGCACGAGGTTCTGGCGTCAGAGATTGCGTCTCAGAAGTTAGTAACACTGGAAACTATTTTGTTTATTACGTTCAGTTATAGATTAATGCCTTTAGCGTTGAATTATGTACCACGCCCTCTTAAGTTGTCTGTTTTTTTTGCAAGGTTTATTGTACGAGGAGCTACATATTTGTTCCCCCCAAAGTCTGAATAATAAATTACAGAGTTCGTTTTGTGGCTATGGTTTAACATTATGGATCAGTTAATTACTTATTTTTTTATTATTAGTTATTATTTGCTTTCTACCTCGTAGTCATAGCGAGATTCAGAAAACACGTCCCCTACATTACATATTTTTAGAGATTATGCATATTTTTATTATTTTATTTTACTATGCCCAAGGTACCCAGGTATTTGTTCTGGAGTCGCCGGGCAAATACTTCGGCGGCGGCCCATCCTGGTTACAGACGTGTTTGAGACTAACATCTTGCTTGAGGACAATTTCACCCAATTCAGACCATTTAGATAATATTATTGTTTTTAATTTACCACGCCCAGCCTCGTGACAATATATCAATCTTTCAAAGTGTACTAGAGCGGAAATTCTAGCAATGAAAGATTTTATCTAGACAAAAATAGCAAACGACATAGAGAAGTATTATAATCTTCACATCACATTTAACAGATCCTGAGTTAGATTCAAGGTCCCGCTATTTTTATTTCTAGATTACTATTGTTTTCATAAATTGCTACAGACTATGGCCGATTCATTCCTAGTTTCTTACTTAGTGGACCATTTTTTTTTGTCTGTTGGCCTTGTTATTGACAACATATTCTCATTTATCTCTGACGAGTTTTGTCTAGAAATTTTCTTTCCTTATACAAATCCTGTTATCAAAAACACGTGTTGGAACTGCATACGTATGAGAACACGTCAAGACAGGAATTGTTAATAAAACTGATAGCCAGCTACTTTAAACGGCTAAGTACCTATGACTGGTATGCTGTAAGTAATTTAAATGCAGTTTGCGTGCCTGCTCTTGGTGCATAGTGGCCGTTCTAAGCACAGCTGGACACAGTCTGTGACACCGGATACTGGATCATGACCAAACTTGGTACAGGGTCTGCACCTCAACCACCAGAACAAGTTTTAAATGTCCCATTTACATACTTTAATGGCTTATACTTTAACTGATGCCATTATCAGTGTATTGCTGGAGTCGTTTCAAGACCGAACGAATCAGAAAGATAAAAATTTATCTGAACCTAAAGTGTTGAAAATAATTATATTTTCTTAAAGAATATTTTACGATAGGAGCAAAAAATATATATATTATGTTAGTGCTTATTTACTTGCGTTTTATAATTGTACATTGTGCGCTGATTATGACCAAAGGTATAAAGACTAGAAATTTTTCCTGCACTTAAGTAAGTGCAAATACATAAATACCATATTGGTTCTCGACGTGTTATTACAAATCCAGTAAGACGAATCCCAACGTGAATGAAGTGATTACAATTTCCAGTATAACCTGAGTTATACTTTGTGCTTTATGCACGAAACACATTTCTAAACAAAATTGTTTACAACATTCTCTAATAGGTTGTTACTTATAAACACATACTTTATTACTACAGGAAACATTCCGGCAATAGTGGAAGCTACAGTTACACTGTCATTCCGAGATCGGTTGAAAAATGTAGCCTCCGCAAATAATGTAATTTATTCCATGTTTTCGAAATACAAGGTATTTAGACTTTGTGAATTCTTCACTGTTAGTGTGAACCAAAATGTTTTGTATTATATAAGCGATCATTCAGAGAATACAGCAGGTGGATCGCTAATTTGTACTTTGGGAATAATGGAACCTTTATTAGTAAATTAGGGGTACAAAACTCCAAATACCCTTTCTCCTTCCCGTAAAGAATGTTGTGGCAAAGAGACACATTTCCTTTTACCGATCAAAATCATTGTAGATATGCTGACTTTTGAACGTGTTCTGAGATTGCGTAAAACTAGGGTGCCACAATTAAATGATTTACTAAATTTAACTATAGAAATTATTATTGTTGGTTTCTGGAGAAATCGTTGGTTTTGCCGAAAATAATTGACTATCCACTATCTAAAACACAATTAAATTTAGAAAATTTCTGCAATAGTTGAGAGGATGTAGGTAATGTTCAGCGGCATATTTCGTAGTTCCGAGAAATAACATATATTTTAATTGTGAACCAAAACAAACTTATGAAATTAGAAATTCCTCTCTCTATTTTTTTCCTCTTTCTCTCTCTCTCTCTCTCTCTCTCTCTCTCTCATCGCCAGCGACTGTGTTAAATTATAACTAGCCCAAAATAATAAAATAGCAAAAATTGTTTACTGTACAAGAAATAAGATTAATAAAAAGTGAAGCATAAACTATTTTAAAGTCTTGTAGAGATGAACTTCTTGTTTTGTAAGGTCTGTTTGGCATAAAAATTAAAACTCTGGTGCTAATTACACTTGTGTGTGCTTAAAAACTTTAAATTACGAAAAACTGTTAATAAATGTATAAACTTCCAAACTTAGTACGACTTCATTAAGAGCACTACAAAAAAAATTTAACTATATAACAAAAGTACTATAGAATAGGTGAGGAATTATTTTATAAACATTTAGTTATAAAACAAATTTGACCGTTTTACACGATATTTTAAGTGGTTTCATAGTTTACACTACACGGTTGTACTACATAAATTAGATAGCAGGGAAGCGGCTGTTAAGTTAATTAAGTTCTACTTCGGACATCTTAGACTGACCTCACCGGTACCATTGCCGGAAGCTGTTGATGAGTATGTTCAACGGACGGCGACACGTCGTGGGTCTCGACCCAGGACCATCTTGGCGAGATGGTGACGGCTGGAAGACTTGTAGAAGACAGGCCCGATTCCTCCAATACATTACATTATATTGCTGCACTTCAGTGCAGGTGGGGAGAATCGCTGGGGCCCTTGTCTTGTGCAACTACTGGCCAGATTGTACTGTCGTCGTCACTAGCCCGTCCTCTAGGTGAGGCTCTTGGTAATCATAAAAAAGTGAAAACGATAAATAACTTTCGGTTTCCAACGACAGTTGGCAGCACTGCTGGAGATGCGTAGATCCCCGAAACGCCACCGCAACAAAGCTAATCTTAACTGTCGTGAAGTTGGTCGACCTGTTGCCGGCATGGGGAAAAAGACGGACGCGTATTGTCCATGAGAACGGACGACGCTGTTTGTCACGATATGTACAAGAGTTGAAATACTATTACAACCTGGCTTATCCCCGAGAAAAACAGGAACTCCTTCCTCCTTTCTCCTAAGAGGAAACTGTCTTCGTCCTCAAGACAGCACACATGCGGGTGGAATACTGCAGAGCAAGGCCGGCTATCGGGGCACCACGTTGTTTATCGTGATTAATAGCTAATGCCGACTGGAATAAACATACCGTCCTTTTGTGCTCGTCATCAATCCCTGCAGAGACCACACACTCACTGGAGACTGGGTTGCATGTACCCCCACCTCACCCCTCACATATCAACAGATCACCACCTCACCTTCCCCTCTGCCACACCGAACACTCTCGACCCTTCTCACTTTCAGATGAATTGCTATGGTTTCTGCGCCCCTTGAATCACACGGCTGGCATTTGCGTCTTGCCATATACAGCGGGGTCTGCGCCTCATGTAACTCCAGGCACGAATTGAGACGTTGCTTTTTTTATTCCTTACTGCAATTCTGAGCAATAGAGAATGAATTCCCCATGAGCGGTTTTACAAGTAAACAAACAGTCTGAAGTCATTCGCCTCGTCGTAACTAAGAGACCACAAAAATGCGTATACTTATTTAAATGCAGCTCTTGTAATAGGGCTACGCAACCATCAGCTTCAATTTGTGCATTCACTTCTACTTCTGCAAGAAACCTCATTACCTCCTCATACTAACTTAAACTTGAATCCATAATCCTAATAGATGCATACGGACAGTATCTTCATTGTAATCAGTATCGGTACATATTTTCTTACCACCGTCACATAAATTTACAAACACAACAAACCTATTTTACAATATTGCTGTAGATAAAAAAAAGGAATAAAAGAAAATGGTCAAGTTATTTTTTTAACTAAGCTATTGCTATTGATAAAACACATGTTACTTGTTGCGTACACAGAAAAAATAATATTTTGTGGCAGCCACAAAATATTTTGCTAGTATTGACCCTGCCAAATAATTTTTGTGGTCACCATAAAACCATTTTGTTATCACCATTAACATACACACATACATAAATAAATACGTACGTACACACATACATAGATACGTACATACATTGATACGTACATACGTACATACCTTCATACATACAGGCCTTGTTGTAGCTGCAGGGACATAAAGATGTACACAAAGGCCTACTTATCAAATAGATTAAAATGTAAGGTATATTAAGGAACACGCCGCGTTAACTTCAGTAAGAAACTAAAATTTTAAATAATATAAAAATAATTTATGTGTTAATTTCTCTTAAAAACTTATTATAAAAAATAATGGCTGATTGATATGGTTAAATAGAATTTTCTTTACTCTTAAAAGTTAGTGACATTTCACTCGTAACACAACCATGTTAGTTTACTCTTTTACTTCAGAACTGTAGATATTAAACATTTAATGCATATCTTGTAAAGAGAATAGTGAACGGTAATCCTTAATGTACAGCATTTTAGACGCCACGAGGCGTATCAATAATATGGTCATACTTGACTTAAAAGTTAGTCTAATTGCATCTGTTTTACATTGTTGTTTAATAAATTTCTTCCATATCATGTGACACTTGTTGTAAGTTGAGAAATAACATAATCATTCTTCTCCTTGTCAGATAATATAGCATAGAGTCCCGGAAACTTTCAGTCGTCTGTAAAATCTGAACTACTCATTAAAATAAATGAGACTTTTTTGCCGAGTAGAAATTTTGTCAGTGGGCGTTAATTATATAGCACTAAGCGATGGTATGCTTCGTTTTCAATTATAAAATTTAAAACTGGTTTAGGAAAATAAGGGCTTAAAACCACAAAATCTACAAAAGTGGAAAATTTTAATTTTTATAATGTTTAATATCATAATATCTAGGCCTCTGTGGTAACCAAATTTCAAAAATATTCGCGTGTTTATTTGAAAATAATTTTAATTTCCGCAAACCTTTCGCGCAGAGATTTTCGGATAGAAAAATTATTTTCACATGAAAACGCGAGTATTTTTTTTAATTTGGTGGTTATAGAGACCTAGATATTATTATACTAAAAATTATAAAAGTTACAGTTTTAAATTTTTTGTAGGTTTTTTTGTCTCAAGCCCTTATTTTTCTAAAATAAGTTTTTAATTTTTTACTCGAAAGTAAAGCATACTACCGCATTGTGCTAGGTAAATAAACGTCCGCTGATAAAATATCTACTCGCCATAAAAATCTCATAGAATTTTGGTGAATAGTTCAGATATTATTGACGATTGAGTATTCCAGTCGTCCGCTTGACATTGTAGTTTACCGTAGCTCCCCCCCCCCCCCC